>JAOBYF010719951.1:0-14672 GCA_025403605.1 Parazoanthus darwini
GGCTGGGAGGGCATCAATGCCCTCCCAATGCAAAATTCCCATACATTATCTGTTACATTTTCTGTTTTTGAAAACTTCACCAGCACCACATTTTGCAGTATTAAATCACCAAATTTTCGGTACTTACTAATTCTGATCTGCTCTTTTCATTTCTGGCATTTACAGACTGCTAGCGTCATGTTTTCAAAAGCGTGATAAAGGTCTATTGGTGCAATGGAGAGGGTAGGCAAATAAAAAAGGGGCAAATTACAATCTATACATGTACGGGTATGTTAGCATATATTATTTATCAGTGGTAAACCTGAACCTTAATTATTCAAGAGTACAAAGCATGGATGTAAAGACATGGCTAAAATGGAGGTGCAAAAAAAACCAACACTGCCTGCAACATTATTGCAACCAGGGTTAATTCTTTCTGTACTAACTTGTGATAAATCAACTCGGACTCCAGTAGAAACAAAAAAATACAAGCCTATCTGCTATAAAGTTGAGACACATCATAATGCACTGAAACTTGTTGTATATATCTTTTGCAAATACAACATTCCTTAACTGATTTAATGCATAAACTTGAAAAAGCAAATATATTGTCGCAACATCTGGTTTATACATGGTTTTTGGAGACCAGTCCAGAAGATCTATCCTGCTATGGACTGATGGATCAAAAAAAGGAAATACTCCAAACCTGGGAAGGTAGTAAGGAAAAGTCTAAACATGTAGTAATCAAAGATTTTACAAATTAAAAAAATTCTGGCATTTCTTCAACTTCCTGCAAACTGAATTGCCACTATTTTTCTATAAAAGTTAAAACTTCTAAATGTGGCTCTGCCACAGTTAATACTATAAATAATATATTAAGTATATTTGCATTTGACACAACCTATTGTAACAGAAAATAAGACAAAAATCTAAAAAAATAAGTTGTAAAAAAGGTTTCACACATTAAAAGCATGACAATTACAAACTTCTTATATCCTCTCATGTTGTTACTTTTTCAAACATCAAAACTTAAAAAAAATCTAAAAATTCTCAACTTTTGAATTTATAAGATACTCTTCAAGAGCATGTAGTACTTCCACAGCCAGTTCAAAAGTTGGAACACTATTGGCTTCTACAAAATCATCTTTGGCATGATATTTTCAAGGTTCAGAAAGTCGTGAATTAAAAAGATATTTTCAAGGCTCAGAAAGTATTGAATCTAACCAAAAATATATATTGTTGTTCAAATGCAAAACAACTTCAGACAACCAATACCTTGATTAGTTAATTTGATATACTTAACAGTATAATTTTACTTCTAAATAATTATAATAAATACGTTATACCAAACATTGACTGCTGAAAGTGCAATCTAAAAAGACTTGTGCAAGTATACAAAGTACAATTTGCACTACAGGATTATCCTTATGATACACTGTACCTAATCTATATAAAACTTTCAAATAAAAATTTCTATCTTCTGCGATGTAAAAGAAAACACAAAAAATAGGTGATACAGTAAGATGAAAAAAAGCACAAAAAACGTAACAGTTTTGTATACTGCACAGTATTCGATGGGTCTGTATGAGAATGTGATTGCTTTGGTTAGTTTTTCATATAATTAAGATATCTGTATTTATGTATTCATGTACCTTTTAAAATAGTTTTCACTTCATAAATTTCTGATTTGCTTATATTCTTTCCAAAGTTAAAAGGATCTTTTGTGAAGACAAGTATCATAACAATCACAAACATTCAAGGTCTATGTCACTAAAAACAACCACATGTGAAACGACACAAATGACACAGAATTATCACCTTTGATAACTGTAAAATTTGGCTGTTGTGAGCATTTCATCTAACAATGTATCTTGCCTACAGGATTAACTGTCAGTTTTCACTTCCTGACTTGTTCATCTATGATAAACTGATCAGCATTCTTGCTTGCAAATCAAGGGTTCTTTTCTTCTTTCACTACTGAGGTGCAACTTTGATTTCATAATGGCCTCATGTCCATGCATGCACTGTAGTATCATTCATTGCAACAGTATGTAGGATTTTCGGTACATAACATCAGTCATGTTGAATGAAATGATGATACATGTATGAAGTTAGCGGCAAGTTCAGCACTGTAATTTAACGCAACAACACTGCAAAGCATCTGAACAGGAATCAATAAAAATTATTGTTCACTGCAGCATCACATTTAGGGTGGCACAGGCAGCCAGTTGCTCAACCAAGACATAGCAGCCACTGATCACATCAGTGTCCAGACATTATCACAAACAATGCTAGAGTGACAACCATGTCTCCACCTTTGCAAGTGATCCAGCTGGGATATTCCAGATACAGCCTCATGCTCAACAACTTAAGACACCACTACTCAGGTTCACCCTGTGTCAGCTAAGCGACTGGAAAACCACACAGCATACTCCCTCAGTCTTGTCATAATCCAGTGAGATTATAAACACATCCTCATTGTCAAATTTCTTCACCATGCTGTCGTCAAACATCTCTGACCTGCAAAAGACCCCAGAGAATAATATATAAAATGCAACAAATAAAACACAATGCAACTATGGTAAATAGGTGCCAAGTGAATATATATTCTCATCAGACAACACTGTACTAGTTTATCAAAGTTAAAAGAAGGTACAATGTATACAATCAAGTGGTATTTATTTGGACCAACCAATGTTTGCGCAGCACTATATATACAGGTACAGTTGTATATCATACAATGTATTAATGGGGCCCAGCAAAGCAATACATGTACTAGTTACAGGAATCATTTCTGAAGCAACACTCTTTGAAAAGCTTTTCTCCCAGCAACCAAACTGAAAACAAAAAGCCCAAGTCGATGTTCAACTTGCAGGTAACACTTTCCAGCATCAAAGCACTCATTATTCTCTTTTTGGTGATGTGTTCAAACAGACAATAACGATCTAATGAAAAATATTGGCAACTGTTTACATAATTTTTTTCTTTTTCTTCACAAATGACTCCATTTAATGCAACCATGTTTCATGATTTTAAACAACATATTATTCGTGAACTTAGAATCTGTTACACATTCATGAACACCAAAACAATGTTCCATCATTTTTAACAGAATTATTTTCACATGATTGGCAAATTGATTGTTTGTTTGAATATGGTTCTGGTTTACTCCTTTGCAATAAGTATACCTCCAGCACCCTTCATCGGCAGTTTGGTCCACAGCTCTCTCTGGGACTCAGGAAAATCTGTCCAAGATAACAAGACATTGCCACCAAAGATCAAAAATGCAATGCAGCTTACTAATCAGCAGTTATGTTTAACAGGAACTTATATTGTTTGTTTTTATATCATTTAAATCTCCACCGAAATTACTGTTTTTATATGCACATGTACAAATAATTTTGTTCTTTTCGTCAAATTTCTTCAGCAAATCAATGACATCTGAAATATTTTTTTAGCACTCTTACTTGTCTTTTCAGACACCTGGAAGTGTGATTTGACTTCAAGGTGTTTTTCTACCACATATTTTTGTTGGCAATCAGTCACAGAATGCATGCACAAAAGAACATGTCATTATAATATTCTGAAATCCCATGTCATGTTACAAAAATCAACTCATAACTACTTGTATTCAAAACACAAATATTGTAATTCCAACTTAAATTGTCATAAACTATTCCAGTAGTCAAAATTGCACCGCAAGTGTTAAATAAATGAGAAAACCTTGCCAGCAAAATTAAACAATCACTACAAACATGAAAAACAACTGCTCTTACATTGAGGAAGTCCAGAATAGATGTAATCACTACAACATCTTTTTAGTTTCAACAATGAAAGCACTAGAAACTGATTCCATGGGTTGTTTGGCTGCATAATAACAACTGGGTTTCTTGTTAGAGGCTAGCAACTCAGGACAAAACATCATGTGGGACTATCCTACATAAGGTCCAGGATAGTTTTTCCTCCAACTAAATGTTGCTTTCCATAAAGCCATAAATCCTCAGTTTGTGAAGTTATTGTAAGTTATTGATTCCAACCTGCTTGATGATATTTCATGTCTTTTCTGATGTCACATCCCTTGCAGATGGAAACATGGCATAAAGATGGACGTTTTTGGATGAATGAAAACATTGAGTCACACCACTGAAAGTCTGTTGAATTTATTAAGCCCCCCCCCCCCAATTTATCACCTCCTCTAAAGTGTTTGAAAGCAATAAGTCCCCAGGGGACTTATCACTATAATACAGCCCCCATTAAAATTACATTATTTAATTCAGCATCACCCAAGATCCATTTAAAACCACAGGATTCTAATTCAAAAGTATCTGTCAGCAATGCATTGGTCAAGGGGTTAGCATAAAATATAACTCAAAGGTCATCAAGTATTGCAAAATTTGTGCAAGTGTTCCAAAAATAGAATTGGGACATCCGCCTAATTTATTGAAAATATCCTTTTTAGGGGGGGTGGCACTTCAAACACTAGCCTAGTACAATTGAGACATTCCCTTGCTAGCATAAACACTAAATGGAAATATATAGAGAGTACAGAATACACAATACAAAACTATTTATTTTGCTGAGAATTAAAGAGCTGATCACTTGCAGCAACCTCTTAACGAGGAAAGACTTATTTCTCCCAACTTGTTTAAAGTATGAACACAGGTTGAAAGAAATTAGTAACACGTTATGCCATGTTTTTAGATGAAAGGGTTAAAAGTGAAATTCAGGAAAGTCAAACAGAACTTGGTTTTTGCATCCTCACTGAACCCGTGAATGTGTTCTGTAAGACCATAGATTATGGAACACTAGAATATGGCTTTTGCTGATAACATAAGAAAACAACTCGGTGTTTTAAAATGCATATTGCAAGTCCACAAACAATTTCTATATAATCTATTTCACCATACCAGCTGCAGCACCCCAGTGATCAGCTGAGCTTGTTGGGAGCAAAAAGTTCAAAACGTTTAATGTCAATGTGGCTGTCATGTGTTGCGAAATATACCATCATACGTGTATGCGTGACTCCCCAGTCCCAGTCCAATCATAATCCAAAAATACCCACAGCGAAAGCTATTTCAAGTTAAGACATGCACACATTTTTTACACGAAACAATACCATTTTGAATTGTCTTTGTGATAGTGTTACCCTTTTAAAATAAAGTTATCATCACCATCACTGCGTGTTGGTGGGTGCGCTAACACCTTAATGCTTTCTGGTATCGTCACCTCGGCCTTCGCTTTTGATTTGCCAACAAAAACAGAGAAATGCTTCATAAGTGAAACGTGGCTTTCGCTTTTTGATTTGCCAACAAAAACAGAGAAATGCTTCATAAGTGAAACGTGGCCTTCGCTTTTGATTTGCCAACAAAAACAGAGAAATGCTTCGTAAGTGAAACGTGACTCGGATTTTGTCTGAGCGTTGATTCAACAGTGAATATCGTTCAGGGTTAAGTGAATTCAAGAGCGGAAGCATTGCTCTGATTTAATGTTTAGCCAGATCTTCACTTACAAAATTAGTTTCTCAACAAGAATATCGTGGAAATCACGGAGAACCATAAGGCTCCTATGAAACAACGATGATTATTAAAAGCATTCAAGGTGGCCACTACGTACACTTTTTCCAAATGTAATTGTAAAAGTTAGCAGAAATGTAAATGAAATTAAAAGTTTTGTCATTTCAGGCTTTGCTCTTTGAAACAATATTTGTTCTGAAGCGATATATTCGCACGTCATCGCGCTGACACGAGGAGGGTTCATGAAGAGTAAAACGCGCTGAGTTCCCAGTCTAAGCAATTCTATATCTGCGTGTCGCGTGTTGATATAGTAATATCAATTACCTCACAGCTCGAGATCGCAAATATCAAACTGTTCAGTGCCGCCTGTGCTGAAATGCTCTTCAACGGAAATCAAAACGTGTCTTGACATAACATTGGTACATTTGTCACGTTTCGCCTATCAAAATCCTCGTTCTTCGGCAAAGGCCATTTGTTTCCAGTCGCGCAAATGTCAATCTTTACAAACTTGATTTCACTGCTACAATATCAGTGCTTGCTCAGCTGATGGAAGTGTAGTATTGTAAATTAGAGAAACACAGATCCATTTTGGTAAGCAATGTTTCAAGTTTCTAAACACTGAAATTAGGACCTTATCATTTTAGATCTATCAACTGTCTATTACTTTACGACAAATCGTATTCGAACGAGTAGTGCAACTAATCTAATTCTTTTTTCGAAACATTGGATTTTGTCCTTACTTTTCTATCAGTGGTCGCTTTAAACCAAACTGGATTCAGTAACTAATCCAGTTATTTCATAAAGAACACACTTAGAAAACCGTTTTATTAAATTAAAGTTTAATTCTATCCTAAACTCTCACTCAATTTCAAACAAACTACATGGGCTAAGTAATTTACCTAATTTAGTTTTTTTAAGAATATACTTGGAAACCTTAAATTCTACCCTGAACTGTTGCTTTTTAACAACATTAGAAACCTCACGATCATTGGATCGGACTTTCGCAATTAGCACTGCAACTTGGTTATTATTGAGATATTTAATCCTTCTGTTTGTTTCTTCCAAGCTTGTTTTAAATGTGAAATGTATTCACCAGTATTACCCGTTTAAGTGTTGCGGACCTGAGAGCAAACATCGGGTTCGAGAAAAAAGAAAGCAACAAGGGAGAGGGGGTAGGGGAGTGGAATCAGTCCGGCCCAACACACGTTTTATTCATATCAGCAGGTCATTGGCTAATAAACATATTTCCCACAATCCCACACGGGATTCTGACCAGTGTTTATCAATTCGTTTCTCATTTTCCAGTTCACTTCTCGGAAACTGCGCCGAACGATGGAGATCTCTTTAACAAAACTATTATTTGCAGTGGTTTTCTTCAGTCAAGCTCAAGCTTTCTGTGGTAAGTTAGTTATTTCTTATCGTTGCCCGTTTCCTAGTAAGCAGTAGAACGTGGTTTGTTTTTTTGAGTCATTTAGTAACACTCTGGAAGGAAAGCTAATGAGTGTACTAGTACCAGCAATGCATCCTTGTTTTTACCAAGAGGAAAGAGAGCAACAATAAGTCAAACTGTGACATGTACTTGCAGGTTCCCTTCTTTTAAATCTGAAGTTCCATCGCAGTTGATTCTTTCTGTGTTTTCCCTTTGGGTATGATCTGTCCTTTCTTCCCTAAATTGATTTGCTCGACTGAAACTTAGGACGTTTTGAATTTATTCTTGGTGCGTGCGCTGTGTGCGAAAGTGGCTTGTTGCATTTCTCTGAAAGAGCGTAAAGCTCCCTGCTTCTAAGCATCTCACTGAGGTCTCTCGCTAGGTCCTTGGCGTCATTTCTCTCTCTCTCTCTCTCTCTCTCTCTCTCTCTCTCTCTCTCTCTCTGTCTCTTGCGTATTTCTCTTTTACTCCGTCTCTCCTCCTCTCAAAGAAACGGTTTGGGTATAGTGGAAGCATTGCTTGGAATTCATTACCTGGAATGGTCGTAACACTGATAGTGTGCCTGAGCTAAGACGCAATCTGAATTCCTATTGCCTCAACCCTGAGTTTTCCGTTCAATCTTTTGCGTTGTGATCACAAATTTAGCTAAATTAGATAAAGTCACTCTTCAATTTGTAAACTGACAAAACTCGGAGGGTTAGTATTAAAAGTTTAGTTCATTTCTCTCTGCCTGTCTCTTTTTCTTTCTTTCTTCGCAAACCACCGCCTCATTTTTGCCACGCACTGATCACAAAAAAATGCAACTCGAGATCGTAAACGACTAGAACATTTTAAACAATCATTTTGACGTAGATCAGCTCAGCAAGAGCAAGGCACGTTTATTCAGATGCCTCGAAATCGTAACTGATTATACATGTGTTCTGTCATCACATCTTGTCACGTTTTTAGAAATTCAACCGTGTTATATCATTTACACAGTCCGATTTTCTCCTTATTCGGTGTTTGTTCTTACATTAAATATGACACCTTTAGTTAAGGCTAAGAGACTTCGAGGGTTTTTTTGGTAGAGTGAAGATGATTGATTAAGTTCGGGAGTTGATCTGTTACCGCCGACGGAAAGTCTATTATAAATCTCTTAAAACACTATATAGGATTTCGGCTAAAAGATCAACGAGGAAGCTAAGTTTGGTCAACAATATCGACTTCCTTTGCTTCTCGACCCTCGCTAATCAACCACAGCCGTCCTTTGAAAAATGAAACACTCAGCCTCGTAAACCTCCTAAAGACACTCGCTGAAAACTTGTTATATCTAAACTTGATTATGGCAATGTCGTCTATCATCCTCCTTTCCAACTCAAGCGAATGGCCGAAAAGTCCATTTAGCAGCTGCAGATTTCGTTCTTGGTTGGTATGTGAAACACGTGGAGGAAGTTACACAAATTTGGCGGCCTCCCATGAAAGAAAGGAGAGATTTAATCCTCCTGAAATCAACTTTAAAGCCTTTCATAGCGACAATTGGTCTAAATACCTCACACTAGAAGTGGACCCCGCCACATACAAAACAACACTACTTGGTAGTTCCGCTTGAGTACGGAACATTTAAGGGGAACTCTTCAAAACCGCTTTGAATTCATTGCCTGTACCAGTTAAAAAACGCAATTCATTAACCTCGTGAGTTTTTAGAAGAAAGTGTACAAACTTTGAACCGAACACTGGGTATGTCAGGGAAAGTATGGGGTGTATGATGGGGATGGGGAAGTTTACCACTTTACCTTACCTTACCTTACCTTGTCTTACCTTACCTTACTTTGCCTTACCTTACCTTGCCTTGCCTTACCTTACCTTACTTTGTCTTACCTTACCTTACTTTGCTTTACCTTACCTTACCTTACCTTACCTTAAAATACCTTACCTTACCTGACCGACCTGCGATGTTTCGTTTTCAATCAGGAAACAGAAAGTTAGATGGCGACTTATCTCGTGCTGCCGTAAAAGCAGGGGAATGGTTGAGAGGGCAGATGGACAAGCAAGGCACTTTCGGGTTGGGTCACTCGAGTGCTTGGGCTTTTCATAGCCTTCGCCTTGTTGGATATTCGGTGCGAAACGTATCTAAACTTGGAGCAGAACACCTTAAGCAAGAAATTGAAAAGATTGGCCTCAAATCTATTGCTGGAGGGCGATTGGCGTTATACATTCTCGGAGTAATATCTTCATGTAAGGATCCCAGAGATTTCAACAAGCAAGACCTGGTGGCTGCTCTGAAGGGGAAGATGTCGAGCTATGGTACGGTCCAAGGTTTTAATCATCCATTCCAGCTGGCATTAGCTATAGTCGCTCTGTGCACCAGTGGGGAAAGTGTTAACAATAGCAGTGTTAAGCTTTTGATAAAGAAGATGAAGCCTGCTTCGGACGGCGCAGCTCACAGTATAGACACTCTGTCGTTAGGAACCGTAGCACTTTCTTGTATCAAACGTGAACAGAGGAAAGGAGACAGAAAGCTGAAACGAGCCATCAGAACCGCAGCAGATCAGTTGAGGGTTTTCCAGAATAAGAACAAGGGAACATTTGGCAATGAAGCCACAACATCATTGGCGGTGCAGGTAACTAATCTTCAAAAATAACACCTTTATGTCAGTATAGTCTTAAACTAAAATGATTGCTTACTGTTTAATTAATTCTGTTTGTAACTATATTTGTGCTTTAACAATTTGTATCATTTCCAGGCTCTTTTGGCCGCTGGTGTAAAGTGGAAGAAGTGGAATTGCAAGGCGACTATGAAAAACTTGTTAGCAATGCAGGACAAGCGTGGCGCCTTCACGAACGTACTTGGCACGATCCATGCACTTCCAGCTTTGATTGGTGCACTGCCATATGACGTCAAGGATCTGTCATGCCCAAAGGAAGGTACCAGAAAGAAATCTTTATTGTTTTTTATTACTAAACAGTTTATAAGTTTGATTATTCCTATGTGAGAAGAATGCACTAAAAAGGTTGTTGCCGGACGAAGTCAACATCAAATACAGTTCGTATCGGTTAAGGAAATGCTAAACTTAGCGCTTTTTCGTTATTATCCTTTATAACCCGGTAGGGTCTATCTACCAGAAAGGTTACTTTTGGGGTAGGGTCAACCTACCAACTAGACTATCTTTCTTGGTAATGCTACCCTACCATCCAGGTAACCTTTGTGGATAGGCTGACCATGCACACTGCCAGTCAGGTCAACTTTTAGGTAGTGCATGCTACCCTACCAACCAGGTAACCTTTGTGGATAGGCTGACCATGCACACTGCCAGTCAGGTCAACTTTTTAGGTAGTGCATGCTACACTACCAACCAGGTAACCTTTGTGGATAGACTAACCATGCACTCTGCCAGTCAGGTCAACTTTTTAGGTAGTGCATGCTACACTACCAACAAGGTAGCCTTTGTGGATAGGCTGACCATGCACTCTGCCAATCAGGTCGACTTTTTAGGTAGTGCATGCTAACCTAACAACCAGGTAACTTTCATATAAGGCCGGCCACTCCACCAAACAGGTCACATTTCTGGGTAGGGCTATCCTATCAATCAGTCAACCTTTATGGATAGGGCCACCTTACCAAGCAGGATACACTTGTTGATAGGGCTACTCTACCAGTAGGGTAGGGTCACTCCACCGACCAAGTTACCTTTCTGGGTATAAATGCAACTTTAAGGTGAATTAGAGGTAGGCTGTTGTTGTTGTTATTATTGTTGTTGTTGTTGTTGTTGTTGCTGCTGCTGCTAATGTTGCTGCTGTTGTTGATGTTGTTGTTGTTGCTGCTGTTGTTGTTGTCGTTTTTGTTGCTGTTGTTATAGCTGCTGCTGTTATTGTTGTTGTTGTTGTTGTTGTTGCTGCTGCTATTGTTGTTATTGTTGTTATTTTTGTTGTTGTTGTTGCTGCTGTTGTTGTTGTTGTTGTTGCTGCTGCTGCTATTGTTGTTGCTGTTGCTATTGTTGTTGTTGTTGTTGTTGCTGCTATTGTTGTTGTTGCTGCTATTGTTGTTGTTGTTGCTGCTGCTGCTTGTTGTTGCTGTTGCTGTTGCTGTTGCTGTTGCTGTTGCTGTTGCTATTGCTATTGTTTTTGTTGTTACTGTTGTTGTTGCAGTTGTAGTGACGCTCGTAGAGGTGGTTCCACGTACATTTTGTTCTCTACTTAATGCATCTTGTTCTCCTTTTAGGAAACGGTGGAAAACAACCGGTAAGAACTACATTAGTACGGCTTTTTTCTTAATCTTTTAATTTGCACACAGCATCCTCTTTCTACTCAGCAGTTATGCTTCCAGTCTGGTAACGGAACGATCGTTGTTTTATGCAGTCATGATAAAAACCCCAAGAACATCAACAACATCAATTCAAGAACACTGCGCTTATCGAAGGGGATCTCTTAATTTCAAATATACATGCATATGCACAGCGTAAGCTCATGATATGGATTTGTTTGTTTCCTTATTTCGTCGATCATTACTGGGATTCGCTTATTGATTCACATTTTTACACATTTTTAACTGTAGACAACACGAAAACTTCCATTACACTACAAAAACGATTTGACCTCCAGGCTCAGCATTGGTCGTATGAATGTTACCATTCTTCATTATTTTTGAAAGAAATATTGTCATCATGTGCTCAAGATTTTCTTTCATCTTACAGCAATAACAACTCAAATCTAAGGGGACTTTATACAGGAAGCTACAAATACAATATATGTATTTTAAAAAGAGCTTATTAGTCTGCGGGGAGGCTACTATGTTTACGACAGTTGTTTTTCTTCATAAATGATATAGGATTTGTCACCAAATAACAAATGTCTTTTCTTTGTATTTATTTTGCGATCTGGCGGTTCTCTTGGTGCCTCGGATTTTCCATTGGGCACTGAGAAAGCATTAGAACTTTTGTACGTAAAGAAAAACTATGAAAAGCTAAACGAAAAGTGGCTGACGTGAGCCTTGAAAGGAATATTCATTGGCTGTACCTGTAACCTTTTAACTTTTATTGCTGAGATAAATTAACTATAACGTTACAGTTTCTCCTGGCAACCGCAGGTAGCAGGACTAATCTAGGCGGGCCAGGGTTATTTTCAAAACTGTAAAGTGGGCCGAAACTTTTCCATGATATAAAGAAGCTTCTATTTAAATTATCTCGGCTTATTTAATAACATCTATATTTAATATTGTTACTGAAATGTTCTGTTTCCCATTCCCTATCAGGCGATATACTTTGAATAATGCTAGATGGCTGGTGGGGCAACTGGGCTGGAAGATCCTAGGCCCCAAATTCTCAGCTTACTATGCAGTCGACTTCGTTAGAAAAAAAGAAAAACATGTTAAAACACTCTCAAGACCCATAAAGAAATGTAGTTTCTGAAAATTTCTTGGGAAGTGCACTACCAGACCCCCTACAAACAATACCTCTTCGCCCACGTTTTACTAAATGTTTAACAGACGTTTCTTTGTTTAATATAGAATATTACAGTGTGTATGAGATTGGAATTTGAGAAAGGTCTCACAAACAAGGTTCCACCGCCCAGAGAATACTTCGTAGTTGAAAACGGTACTAATGCTCATCATATCATGAAACTGGCCAGCACACGGCATTCGTGCTACAATTTCACCACAAAGCTATCGAGTTGGGGCCACAGTGTCACTTCTATCTGTGGTGTGGCAACCAATCATCAAAACAAGTATTACTGGATGATCAGAATTGACCCCGGCCGCAAACCAGCGAAATATGGTATCGATAACCTGAAACCACGCGATGGGCAGTGTCTGGTGTTTGTTTACCAGAAACTTGAGTGGAAGTGACGTTTGCCGATAGCTCTTACTTGAAATCGCGTTTGTTGTGTCACAAACTATCTAATGCAATTGTTAATTGTGATCATGATTAGGCAACTTGCTCGATGTACACGTAGCACAGAACTTAGTGAAAGAACAACGACAGCACAAGAACAAATGTAGATATTATACTTTGAACAAAACGTTGTAGTATAACAACAGTATTTTCAGTAAAAATCAGTGAGCGACCGCAATGTATTTGACGTTAGTTCAGTTTCGAGGAAATAAATTTGACAAAATTAAAATGCAACTTTTCCGCAAAAGTTACACTCGATGCACATTTAATAGTACAGAACTGAATCAGAAAACAATGACAGCGCAAGGAACACATGAAGGTATTTAAAACTTTGAACTAAACATTGTGGCATAACAGTTTTTTCAGTAAAATTTCAAGTGTGCGTCCGCAATGTATTTGGGGAAATAAATTTGACAAAATTGAATAGCAACTATTTCCATAAAAGTTGTATCAAGACCTTTCTTGTAAAACCCACCCTATTTTCAGAGCTGCTCAGTACAGAGATAATATTTGATTCTCGGCCAGTCATTACAATGGTCATTTCGTAAAAAGAACCGTTGATCTTATTTTGGAACTGTTAATCACCAAATTTACAATATCCGGCGTGTCGCGTTTGTTAAAGCTGGCGTGTCAGAAAAATGGTTCCGCCATCTTTTATTTTACAATAAGCGCTCTTTACCCTGGAAGATCAGAAACAAATACCCTCACACTATCCACATTTTAAAAAAAGGTTGTCTGATCTATTCGGTTTGTCTGGCATTTTCGTTACTTTGTGCTAGTCTTTTTCTTTTTCTTTCGTTTGAGCAACCGTTCATTTTTTATTTATTTATTTTTTTGTTGGAGGGAGGGGTGACTGAGAGAATCTGAACAAAACGTTTGCACGATCCAAAATGTCAATACATAAAAAGAAAATAATCGCTGAAAGTATTTTGCAGCTCAACTGGAGCAAAGATGTAAAATCGTTTTCAGCAGTGCCTTTAAAACGGTAAGAAATTAAGAAACTTTACTTTTATTCTTTTAGAAATAAACGCTTATTTTTCTCAACACACTGACAAAAAATATTTACAATGAACTCAACTTTTTATTACCATTGTTGCTTTAATAACTGCATACAACTGTAGCAACCTACGGTGTCAAAGATGAGAAACGCAATAAGTTACGAACCCGATGAGATATGGCATTAAGGCGTGTTCAAACTGCACACGCAAGCGCAAGTCATTCACACCAGCGACACAAGGTTGCGTCTACGTCACCTCCATTAATTTGCACTTGGAAATTTGTGAGCAAACGCAAGGCGTGCGCAAGGAAAAAGAAACTTTCTTTTTTCTTGCGTCTGCATCTGCTTCATGTTACATTCACACTTGTTTTTATTGCTTTTGCGTCTCTAGTGTAAACACGCCTTTACTGATGGTAATCCAACAGTAACTAAACTGCCGTCTTCATCCTCAAACAAGTACAATAAAAGTCTTTCTCGTATGCAGTGTAACTTATTATCGTCTTGTCAAACGAGAACAAATGCACAAATAACATGCATATGTTCTCGTCTGTACTAATTAATGGGTGTCAGATACTAATACCAGCGGGTTGAACTGTAACCTTACAGGTATTGTATTCTCTGTTGTGTTCTGGAGCCCAGCCAGTCCTAGGCCTGTTCCTTGCTTGTTTTATCGTACTGAACTCTCAAACTCCAGTTGGAGTTGTTACAATGCACAAGAAACAAATATGTTAATTACAAGGACAGAAAACGGTGATTCACATTGTTTAGGTTGGAATGTCAGTAGACCTTTCTCACGTTTTTTTTATTTTAATTTAGTTAAAACCTGATGTTCTCGCTCTGTAAATGACAGATATGGAAAGAGCAGGTCAAAGTTAGTACATACCAAA
>JAOBYF010721062.1:0-14670 GCA_025403605.1 Parazoanthus darwini
ATCTCATAGCTGATTGTTTTGACTATTTTCCATTCATAAGATTTTTTGTCTTCAGCAAGTATAAGGCATATTTTGCCAGATCTAAAAAAGAAAAATCGAGATAAGATATTTATTATATAGCACCGTTGTTGCAATTTTTGGTCGGACTATACGGGAATGTATGGCCTGTTATTTGACCAATGAGTGCGCGCGCACTGTACTTGCTACCATATTGTAAGACTTTTATATGGAAGACCTTTATTTTAATTACAGGGGTCTAGTGCTCCACAATTACATTTTAATTGGGGATTCTACATTTAATAAAGAGTTAAGAACAATCCGTTAGACTCAAGCTCTGCCTTCGATTGTTAAAAACCCATTGATTTATGTGTAAAAATATAACATTTAAGACTAATTTGAGGCTGGATTAGCCCAAAATTAAAGAACTCCGAGCCTTGGCCGAGATCATGTGATATTTTTTCTTCCAAATTAAACCCGCTATAAAAACAAGCTCTTAGTTTATATCATTTTACTTGAATTCTGCAAAAGAGAAGATTTTGAACAGTACTGAAGATACACTTTGCAATTAAGGATCTCCAACTGTTTCAAGTCTGCGTCTTTTTAAAAATCTAACTTTTATCGTTCTAAAATTTGATAGTCAGGTCTAGGGTTGTACTTTAACGCTTATCGCGGCTAACGACATGATTTATTGTGGCGGACGATGTTTGAAGCTGGATCATTCGGATGCGGTGACTCAAGCTTCCAATGCTTTTATGGATTTGAATTTCTGATCTCCCGTTTTGATATCGAAGGGAGATTGTCAAATGATTGGAAGATCAAAGCACCAAAGCGGAGAGTGTTTAGTTGTATGATCAAGCCGTTTCAAATCGTTCGAAAATATTTTCGGTTATGTGTCTAATAAATGCCAAGAAGCTGCTCGGAAATTGACAAAAAAAATGATGCTAGAAAAATGGACATTTTTAACGAATAGCTGCAGTCTTTTAAAACAATTGACCATTTTTATAAATGTCAATTTATCAAGTGGCCATTTTTATAACTGATATATACATATACTTGTATGTTTTTAACAAATGGAATTTTAATAAAGGATCATTTTAATTTACTAGATTGCAGTATAATAAATGCCATTCTAAAATGGTAAACGAAGGTCGATTTTCAGTTCATTCAATTCTCGGCTCACATCTTTTATAGTAGCAAGATTTTACACAGTGAATATGTCATGGTACTATTATTTCAAAGTATGTTTACTAACTATTGTAAATAACTGAATCATCACTAAAATAATCGGCTACCTGTTGAAATCGCATTAGGGGCGGATGCAGAGGATAGACAGAGATGCCGTTGATCCGATCCTTTTTCCGCAACGTATTTAGAAACTTTACAAGAACATAATCATCCTAAAAAGCTTTTATAAGTGAAACAAAACATAGTGCTTCTTTAAGCCCGAAGGACCATTTCCGTCCCATCCATTGCCGTTCTTAGTTTTTCTAGAATTACTTCCGTCAAAACTTAAAACTAGTTTTTAAAAATAGTTTGAAAATCATGCTCAGTACATGTACAATTTTTAGGTTTCCCAGCTCATCAATCGAATGAGTAAAACAAATATAGCAAAGTGACTATACTAATGTCCGTCGGTAGTTTCGTTAACTCTGAAGGCTGATATCATTGAACTGAAGCCGACGATCCGTCTTTACCCCCTCATTTGCCATTTTTTTTATGGTTATCATAAATATGTCAATTCGTACCGGACCATGTGCATTAGCGGTTCAGTCTTCAAGCTGTCAGTATATCGAATTACCGCACATATATAGCTAAAATAGATTCTCATAGATAACAGTCGATATTGGAACCGAGAGGACCTTTGGTACATTAATATTTAGTGGTAAATTATAATAAAAAGGATGGCAGTGATAACAATTGTGTTATAATGAACCTCCTTTCTACATATGAAAAGTCAGTTTTTATATTAATTTTATAAATTGTGTGTGCTCTAGAACCTTGTGACTAATTATCGTAACACATAGAATAGTTCTTGAAGAGATACAACATAGCTGGGAATTCTAGCTTGTTTCAAATGTTGTTTTATGATCAGACATGATTGCAAAAGTTTGAAGCAAAGAAACTTGGACAAATCCACCAGGTTAAAAACGCACACAGTAGTTGATATTTCAAGTAAGCTTTAAATTTGCATATGTAGACTTTCATTCACCCGCTAACCACTGGAAAAACATTTTTCAAAAACTTCCCAAATCCAGTATTATTGATTGGTCAATTTCCTGAGCTTTAGAAATATGTTGCTACAAAACGTTTTGTGTACTTTTCAACTTTTTCTGAACACTTCCCAAACACTCTACAAAACAATAACTCTACACAAACAGTTGTTGATTTAGTAAAACAGACCGGACTGGGAAAAAAATGAGTCTTGAGACACATGAAGTACAGACTATATGAGCTCTGGGGCGGATCTAGGGGTAGTTCGGTCGAACCCCCTAAAATGAAGTAAACGCAAATTTTTTGAGCATACTTTTTCTTTTTTAAAAAAGGTCAATTAAGGAAAAAACAAAAATAGTAGAACTGAGGTGTTTTAAAGGTAGTTAATGGTCACAATTACCCCTCAAAACGTTCGAACATCACCTTGCCGAGGACCCGGACCCCCCTAGGGTGGTCCACCTTTGCCCGTCACATGAAAACCAAGAATAGGCCAACTTGCATCGACTTGCATCGACTTCTTGCATGAGCGAGCTGAAATTTGAACGCGAGTCCATGCAGGTTCTTCATCAGTGGCCAAACAAAGGACAAGTTGAACGCAAGTTTGAAAGTCAAAACTTGTGTCTGCGTTTGGACAGGGTTAGCTGCCTTTTTCAGGAATCCGGAAACTATAGCAATATTGGGCAAATAATAGGTAATGATAGCGATTCATTTGAAGTGCCACTTGACTTTCCTTCAGATCGAGAAGCCTAAAGATTGGCTGCACCACTGCGTCAACTTCTTGGATCGTTCGAATTCTTTTTTGTGGGTTCTTCATGTCAGTCTTTCACTAATACGGCACAGTTTCTTTACATTTTCAAACTCCCTGGCTATGTATGTATGTATGTATGTATGTTATCTTAACAAGATGTATCTCAGCCACTGAGACATCAAACAATGCCTTTACCTATTTATCGAATCGAAATAAGTACGCTTTATTATCTATATTAGAATGTTAATCTTGGATAATCTTTGGTTTGGATGCTGGAAAGCGAAGCCATTTGAAAGGGAAGATTTTTGATCACGTGATAGGATGAAAATGCTGTTGTCTCCAGCCCACACGAGAATGCCCAGTACGTTTTTGAAACAGTTTGTTGTATGGATGAGTGAAGACAATGTGAAAACGCTAGAGCGGACATGAGTCTTTTGCTACGTTTCGCCCTATAAAAACAGAGGATTTTGAAAACAGATTAATGTCGCAGCTACGAATGACTTTTGGTTACTTTTTAGTGTCTAGTGGTCATTGAGTACGGAAATGAGCCGGATTATTCTTTACTATATTCGGATATAACATTTCGCATCCTTCGTTACTTTTCAACTTCACTATTCGTAATGTCAAAATTTTTATTTATAGGTGCAGAACGGGAAAGAGTTCTTCCTGGTGGTAATTGATTATCCACTTCAAAGTCTTATTGCAAAACAAAATAATATCGAAGCCGAGCTAGGCATAAAGTGTCACGACTGGGTACCATTCCAGAGCTGTCTTACAGCGTAGAAATGCTCTCTACACTATTAAAATAAACCCATTGAAAGAGCTTGAAATACCTAACTAGGCACCTAACATTTCTTAAACCTGTCGTTACTTACATTTACTTTGCATTATTGTACATGTACAATTGTATCTTGTAAGTATTTTTGAAAAATTTGATAATAAGAATATTCAATATACCAAAAAAATTATTATGGACAGGTGCCTAATGTTCAAAATCTTAGCTCAATTGTGAAGACGTACTTCCTTTTTTATTTCGCTCACCAAATACTTTTATTGAGGTTTTTCCAGCAGTATAACTATTCTTGTAGAAGAAAATTTAAATATCTTAAGACACTGACTCGGCTCGAATCGGTCAGTTCAGTATTGTTGAACGTACCACTGACTAACATCGCGTAAAATTTCTCCATTGCTGTCATATTCAGCCATAATTGTTACCCAGGCACTTAATTATCACGCGCTGACATGCACAGGAATCTAAAAAATTTGCTTTAATAGATCCACATGCAAAAAGCCTTCCTAACTTTCCTGTAGTATAGAGGGACTCTTTTGGTCACACATCTTTACCTCGTTTCTTGCTGGTATTCTAAAAAACAAGCATTTATAGCACCAACTTGATTATCTGTTCAATATGGCTTCAAGATTAAGTATGCATGTATAAACTAGGAATATCCTTCCCATTCCTATCACCAGGGTTAAGCTTCCATTGACAACATAAAGATCATTCAAAAATCTAGATAACTTGGGTTTTTTTACATGCTATAATGCAATGTACCTCAACAGGACAGCAGTCTGTATGGCTAATCCAAAGTTCCCTCCATATATGGCATTGTAGTTAGAGCCGTCTGGCTGATCTTCATGGGCGAAGATCGAAGTGTTCCAAACAAACTGCACTTACCGTCATCTTTTTGACAGAAATGGAAGCAACCTTGGGAAAATCTCCAATTCAAATAATCCAAGAGTGGTTATATGGCTGTTAATTGCAAGAGATGGTCACAAATTACCAATGGTGACCAAGAGTGACTCGCATTTTGGATTCACTTCGTTGAATTCCAAATTGTAAAGGTGCAATTACCAGACATAACTGATCAATTCGAATCCGGATTCGAAGCCTCTATTTGTCGTGTTCCTGGAGTTTGGATTCTAGGTGGCAATAATTTAACTTTGTGCTAAAACTGAGATGCATGGCAGTTATCGTTCAGATTCATGTTTTTGCTATATTTTTACGGAAGGAAACAGATGTATTGGTTTTTAACACTGTATATGGTTCAGTTATATGTTAACTTCGAAGCAATTTGGATATATAGGCTTTAGAAATAAAATGTAAAATACTCAAAACTGCGTTTATATTCAGTTTAACTGACGCTTCGTTTTAATAATGTTCGCAATCAACAAAATCTTAATTAACAAACTGTGATCGTACCAGAAGCAATTACCTTTTTCTTTGTCTTACGTCCAGAACAATAACGTACTCTGTCTTCTAAGTCATTATGTTTTTGGAGCTTGATTCACAACAAGACTGGCTAACCGCGACGATGATTTTGAGTGAGGCAGAATAGTTCCTCGTCTTGAAGCCTCTATTGTCTTTAATGTCTAAAAAACGCCTTCGTGTCTAAGAGTCCAGACAAAATGGTGGAATTATACTTAGAAATAGTGACATAAAGTGTTTTGTCCTAATTTGTAACGCCCATAACTTTTTTGTAATTTAAGTAACGAAACTCTAGAAACAGCAAGAGTGGTTTCAAATAACATTTAAACTTGGATCAGCATGGGAGATTTTTACTGTTAATTTCTTAATACAGCCAGACTTGTTCTAATTCAACTTTTATTTATTTAGCCTCTAAAGTAAAAATTCACCAGGTAGAGGATATATAATATTCAATGAAGGAGGACATCTTACGTCCAGATGCTCGCGAGGTTATTAGTGGATTTAACCCGACTGTATGTCTAAGAGCTAGAATTCAATTATTGCCGTGTATTTTTTTTCAGTCTCTTTAATAAAGCCGCTTACATAAAAACACTGGTAGTTGAAGCTTAACTTAAGAGTCAAATTTATAGTAAGGACAACGTTCAAGAATATAACGTTGACAATTCTTCAACATGCTAACGAATAACAAGACTATAGATCTATTACTCAGAATGGCGTCTGACGAGTAACTAGAATTTGTAACGGGAATCACACAAGACCCATATTGCTGCCATTAAAGAGTTGCATTAGGCAGATACAGCTCTATATTATCTTTGTGATGTAAGCAGTAGTTTTTCCCGCGAAATCATTTTCATATGCTCAGTTGTTTGCACAAGGTAAAGCCGACTCTTTCTTACTCAACTGTAAGATTTTGGTAACCGACGTTAACAAGCGTGATAGCTTTATGCAATTCTTTACTGAACTTTGCGAATACTAGTCACTACAAAAGGTTTCTGAATAATTCTTTGCATACAGTTGAATCTCGCAAAAGTTGTAAGGTGCGGTACCGTATGTGATAGTCGGTGTTGGGACATGGGAACAATTCAGTTCCGGAACTACGTTCGTCAACAGTTTTACAGTGGAGAATCAACTGGAACAGTTGTTTTGGTGTTGCCGTGGGTAAAAAAGTGAGGTTGTTCGGTTAATAAAAACAGTTGCTTTGTGTTGGGTACATAAAGTTGATTATGCTTAAACCAAGACAATCTCGGTTTTCGAAAGTACTGCCATGTTTAAAGGTTCAACACTAGAGCAAAAGTATTTACCACTACGAACGTCAATACTAGTAGGGATAGAACGACAAATTACGAGCAGTTGAATATAACAGTGATGTAGCCGCCAATGACCGCGAAATCTTAGCAACAAATATGAACTAATTTTATCGCGTGTGTCAAGTGGAACACTGTCGACAACACTCTACACCATTCGCTTCAGTTCGGTCTGTAAATCAGCAAGACTTGGGGGTGACAGTATGTCAGGAAAGCAATAGTTATTTGTGTAGTGTCGACTGTAAATGGAACTAAAATGCTGAGTTAATACTATATCTTAATATTGTTTCTGAGGAAATTTGTGGGAAGTTGGGTGATTATAGAATTTAAAAACAGCACTCGTTCATTTATTGGCTTTTTCTTCGTTTTTCCCAATTGTTTGGGCAAACAAGAAGAAATACTATGATTCTACTTTATGTTTCCTTTTTGCACTTGGTGAGTTGCACTCCCTTTTTCAAATCAACTGACTTTTTTGGTTATTGATATCATGGTCAGTTTAGGTGAGGCACAAATACAAGAGCGAGACATTAATATAGTGAGTCTTCCTTTCCTCTTCCTCACTACAGAGTTCCGTTGTTGTTGAAAATGGTGTTCGCCACCAAAGGTAGATTTTGTATCGGAAGTAAATTGCACTGTGCTGAATATTTAAAGTGGCCCGAAGGATTGCTTGCAGGCATAGGCTTACTATCCCAAACAACATCATTTAAAGCCCCTTTTTGTGATGACCGAATCTAAACCTGTCGGGTTATTTCTTAATTTCGCTTGTATTCAAAGTGTGCTCGACTTCTCTCACGTATTCTTTGTCTGTCAATTATAAAACGAGAGATGATGTAGCCTCGGGTATCCATAAATGGAATTTTGTTTTCAGATTAAGTCGAGCGGAGGTAATTGTTTATAAATATGAGTTGTTTTGAAAACATTTGCATTTAGGCTAAGATGAAATATAAGATTTGCCGGTACAACGCTGTTTCCAGATGTCTAACATTGGCAGCAATTTCTTGTTTCTTTAACTGGAATTAAGAAATTTCGAACAATTTGAGTTTAGAATTATCAAGCGTCGTGTTTTTGGAACTCTCAACTGTGAAGAAAAACATTCATTAAATAGTTTACAAAATCTCCAAAGTGGTTGAAAGACGTCCAATTTTCTAACAAACAGATCTATCGATCTTCATCGCCGGTTTCCGGTACTTTCATGAAGCAAATCGAATCTCTAGCGGATCAAAACGGTTTGAATTGGAATATTTTTTTTTGCGCCCAACTCAATTTTCAATCAAAAAAGGTCGACTACACATACAATCCGTTGTTTTAGCATAAACTACGTTACATTGTTATCTAGCCTAAGAAAGCTTGTAGCTTTGAAAAAAAATATTCGGATGTTTTCCGAACTTGTACTCCAGTTATCGCTATGAACGTCTCATGTTTTAGACAACGCGATAAAGGCATGGGAACACAAAAATACCAAATTTCATAAAACAACTGAAAATGAATCTTGTATCTGAGTGTAAAGATGTCGCGAAGATGGATAAACTGTGCCTGCCACAATATTTGTTTGGCTATCGCGGTATATCAGTCAGTGTAGAATATTACAATCAAAAAAGTGAGTAGTGAAATGTGTGAATGTTAAATTGGCCTTTCGAACAAATCGTTCTTCAAATTTTGAATGCATTTACTGAGCTATAGATCCTATAGAATGCTTCCACGAAAGAAACGGAACAACATGTACATACTCCAGATCTTTCAGATCCTTTCATAGATTCCAGTATTAACGCTCAGATAGGCTTCTGCAAGCCGAGCAGTTAGCGTAAATAAGAAGAATTATCGAAACGTTTTATATTCTTTTCTAGGCTTTCTTGAGCGATGAGTTTATCGGGACATATCCGAAACTCCTCCTTTTCATGCATAGCAATTTGACAAGTACTAAAGTACATGCAGTTGGTGGGCAATTGAACGCGTCCTAGTCAAAATATCACTTTTTGGCGACGCCACGACTCGCGGGACGAAGTCCTCCGCGGGAATTAAACTACTGTTTCATCAACTTCAAACCCATTTAAAGCCAAATTATCATTGAGAAATAAAGGTTTTATGAATTGTACCAGCGAAAGGTAAGAGAAAAAGCGAGAGGAACTTCCAGCCGTTTTAGAAACGCAAAGTTATTCAAACAGGGAGCATAAAATTCGCACTTCGCTTGAGATAATGAGGTGCGTGTTTGGGCATCACGTCAGTGGAATAAATGCACTATGGTCTTTGAACCACACGCACGTATCAATAATTTGAGGTTTATTTCTTTTCACGCGATTAAGTATAAAGTTAACACAAATAAATCATGTGTTGTTAGTAAGTATAAGCGAAGTTCAAACTGCTGTTTTCCCGGCCCGAACCGTTCCACCGATTTCAAGACTGACATGACGTGTATTGCACCAAACGCGACAACGATATCATATCTGTAGTTCTATCTCCGAACATACACAGGTTCTGTCAACATACTAGTTTTTGCCACCTTATCAACACTAAAAAGTACCTGGTACTTTAGGGCCGGTTATAGGGAAGCGAAATTCAACATAATTGGAGTACAATTCTTAACGAATTAGTCAGTTGTTTGTGCCCATTTTTCCCCGAAGGCCAAACCATCCCGTAGACTGGAAGGCGACCTGTGCATTTCAATTAACAAGTTACTTCCCCGCTTTCTATTCCGAAGGTTCCGCGCCGGAATGTTTTTCGAAAAGGGAGTAGATTTAAAAATTATCCATCATGACAATTCATAGGATATATAATTCCTGACATTTGCATATCTATCAAACGTAACAGAATTAGGGTTTGTGTTCTTTTAAACAAGACGGCTTTTAGAAATTCGCGAATTTACATTTTACACTTCATATTTTAATACTCATTTCGTTCCCAGACACAGAGGACTGTTCTGCAATTTCATAAAACAAAATAACGTCATTTTAATAACAAAACTGTGGGAGAGCAAGGACTTGGTTGGACATTTGGCTTGAAACAGCTAAGCGGATGTCGACAGAATTTTTTCCTTTGTAGTTTTTGAACGCATCGTGATCTTGTGGAATACGCGCGGACTTTGGTCGATCTGAGCCATACTGCAATATCTCGCTTCTTGTACATTGATTGTGTTGAAAAATCGAACGTTTAAAGTTCGAAATTCAAAGTCGGAGACTCTATTGAAAGAGTAAATATCCCAGCTATTGGTTAGGTTGGGTTATTTTTAATCAGATGTGAGAGAGCTCCAGGTGTTTTGAGTAATTTGCAAATGATTTAGCGCTGAAAAGTCATCGAACACTTCATCTACCAAAAACCTGTTTTCAAGTGCACGCGAGAATAGAATTGTTATCTGAAAAAACACCAACAAATAATATACTTGAATCGATGTCTTGAAGAAAAACAGTATTGTTTTGCCATGATCACAGATTTTTTTCCCGAGGGGACATCCATTTCAATTTCCTTCAATTTGTGCTCGGTTTCTTTGGTCCCAATTACAGTTTCAATCGGTGTGAAATGCGCTGCACAGTAAAGCGAAAATTAAAAACTAAGGCCAACGATGAATACTCGAGAAGGACACAGTCTTTCAGACTGCTGCATGTAAAATTGGGGAGTATGTAAGAAAACACCGACCTGAAACTTTAAGTGCAATGGAAAGCTGTCTTCTTGAAGTTGTCGTTGTCGCTGAATTTGTGGCGGAATCCAAAATGAATCGGTCGCTTTGATTGCAAGAACAACACCATTCTGTTAGTTCAAATGGTGTTAATAAAAATAAAAAACGTGGCTGGTTTTTACAAAGAGTAAGAAGGAAAAAAGCCAATATATTTATTGTTAGCAAAAAAAGGAAAAGAATGGATTTGAAAATTTTTCATTCATTTTGACAGGTACCGTACAGCTTCGAAGAAAGCACCTTTACGCTAGTATAAACCACCAGCGAGAATTCATGTCAAGCAACTGAAAGCTTTGGCAAAACTTTACATATGTTGGAATCAGTCCCATTTAGATATATGAATTTTTTATAACTCTCTCTTATCAGGCCTGGCTTGCTGCAGGCTAATAGACAACGATCCCAAATTTGGATTCGCTGTGTATGTCTGCTTCTATCGCTGATTAATGGATTACCAAAAACCTCAACATAAAATGATAAATAACGCCCGAGATAATTGCTTGACAATCAATACATTTGGCCTTCTGTTCGTTCTAGCATAAAATAATTTACTAATTTGAATATGGAAAAACGGCTCGTGTTCACACTTTGGTAGAGTCACGCGAGAAACTCTGTTAAACACAAACCTTGAAAACTACAAATAGAGCTTGCTGGACTAACGCAAACCAAAGCTAAAAGCGGCTAGTTTCTAAAAACGAATGCACCTGTTAAATTCGTTTCATATTAAAGAGATTTTTCCCCAACATATCCGAGTTTCTCATTCATTCGTGGGACTTTAGAAAATCACTCAACCTATTCGATGATCCGATCGCTTTGCGCGAGTGGTTCAACTCTGCTTTGACTTGGATGATGTTCAATTTCGTTGCTTCTGAAATGGCGAAATTGAGGATTTTTGTTAATCTGATACTGCGGCTATCTATATCTTCATAATGAAGATAGAATTTGACAAAACTTAGGAACTGTCATTGACAGGAAGGAAAAGAAGAGGTTTTACGCCAGTAAACCGCATTGTATTTTGCAAATGAAGGATCGAAGGATGCCCTGTAGCTAGAATCAAACATCCCGATTCTAGATCTTTAGATAAATTTACAGCGACGCTCCCTCGAAAGATCGAAGGCAGTTTTATTGAAATTTAATCCTCTGGCGGACAAGTCCCCATAACAAGCAGGAGGTCGCCAAATTTCTTTTGTACAAATTGAAACAAATTGCAAATTCATAGCCGCAGCATATTAAAATGATTGCTTTTGCTTGAGTTCCGTGTTGGAGCAAAGTGGTCGAGTTATTATATGTAGTGTGGTCGATTTTACAATAAAAAGTACTCACCGCTCTGTACGTTTTCTTCTGTCCAACGTGAATCCCTCTTTCATTTATGTGAACAGCGCTGATTACATCGAAGAAGTCTTCTGCTACAGCCACCCGCCTGTACTCAATTCTCTGGGCCCGTAAACCCGTTTCGTGGTCGTAAGGGTACATCGCTTCATTGCTCTGTATACGGCAGAAATTGAAATCGAAAACTCGCGTTTTGCGGAACTAAAACAACAAAAAGAACAAATGTACAGAGTAAAGACATCGCGTCTGAACTTACACGAGTATGGGGCACTTTAACGGGCACAAACAACATGCCATAGCTTTGTCCATCCTCTGAACTAGTGATCCGAAATCCTTTAGACTTGACCCAAAAGCGAAATTTTGCATCGGTGTCTACGCCGGGCTCTCCCAGCAGATACATACAAATTTTGTTGTACTTTGCTTGTGTTATTGTCTTTGTACGGCTGTTTTCTCCATAGTTCGCTTCGACCCATCTTTGGAAATTCCGGCGAAAAGAGCTTCTTTCAAGGGACATTTTAACATCCATGATTAAGACTTGGTCAGCGAGGGCCAAATTTCCAAGCGACTGAACTAGATGGGGCTTGATCATGTTTGTGGGACTGGAAGTAAATTGGCTGTGACCGATTCGAATTTCATTGGCCAGTTGCCGGTACACTGGAAGGGCTTCCCAATCATTCGCCCAATCCGAGGCCACTTTACCAGATGTCCCGAAATCGAACAATATTGACAGCGATCTTTGCATAATTTGCTATAATTAAGTGGCCGATGTTATGTGTTCTTTGTTGAAATCAACGACCAAAAATGACACTTAATGAGTTACTTTTGTCCTTTACGCCAAACAGAGCACGAATCAAACAGACTCGACAAAGTAGAACGAGTATCACTGTTTTGCAGGTATCCCGAGTGATAAAACACGCAATCTTTCTGGCGTTTACATCTTTCGGACACGCTAAACAGAAAGACAAACACGCGATCTTTTAGTACTTAGAAAGCATTCCCGATGCATATATAGAAATCCATATTAGCTTAAGTAAGTATGTTTCTGAAAGCGCACGACATCGCGGGCCGGCCAAAATGCTAATGTTAATTGTGCATTTCCAGCGATGGCGCTATCCGGAAAAATCTCCCGGAAACATGAATTTCAAATAAGCTGTTTGACAACTCAGATACGAGCCATTAAGACGCCTTAAAATGGCTATTAAAGCAAGTTTATAACGAAAACATCCCAAGTTCTATTATAGTAAATGCTATTTCAGCACGACATTTGTAGTTATATGTGGTAAGCTTAATGTAAATAAAGTCTTGGCGATTGTTTGCAGAAGATATTTTTGCTTGATAGGAAAGTAAATACGTGCTAAACGATTACAGTGGACTGAAAACATAAGCAAACGGTATTTACACGAGTAAACAAAAGTGAAGTTTGTTGGTCAAAACTTTGAAGCGAGTGGCATTTTTTTTCTTTCGAGGAGCAAGGGAGCCGAAAGAACATTTCAGCTGCAAAGTCTGTTTAGGCAGCACGGCAAAATTCGAGTGTTAAGAATGAAAGCATTCAAGAGTCTTGAAAGCTCAAGCATGATTTTAAAGGAATATTTTGGTACAAACACAATGGTTAGAAATAAATTAACGCCAACAAGTTTATTTCCATCCATTGTGTCACTAAACAAAAGAGTGGTCCAAATTTCAAATGGAGCGTGGCATTAACGATGTCAATAAAATGCTCACGCGAAAAAGCCGCTTCCAGCTGCTTCCCAGTGCAAATGCTCTAAAGTGAGGGCAAAATTATCCTCATTCAAATTTTTGTGTTGAAAATTTCACGCTGTTTTACCATTTAAAATCAAGGTAATCGCCAGTAAGGTTCTTACAATTTAAAGTTTAGACACTGCGGATCAACCAAAAACAAGTCAGTTTTGTCTCATGGGCTTGCAGGTTAGATGGGATTTACCAATTTTATCCTCTAAAACACAGCGACTTTTATTGATATTTGTGACAGATTCCATATGAAAAAATTATAGATAATATCATAACTCGTTCAGCTGCCATAACAGTGCATAAAGGCCGTGTCCAATCGTAAAACCGAAACTACGGCGGGCTGTTTGTTTGTACACCGAATAGAGCAATTGTGTCGAGTCCTAAAATTGTCCCCAAATTCGCCAATATTTGTTTTCCCTTTTCTTTGCCCTTCTGTATTTGAAGAGAATACTTCATCTTCTCCGTTTTTAGTTGGGAATAAAGTTATTACCAGAAGCAAACATTCTGATTATTGTACAGGTTTCGAAATACTTCGGTTCTGATGTTATCGCTCTGGATATCGCGTTCTTGACGGGGCAACCGGAACAGACTAAAAAATTAAACTTGTTTCAAAAGCCGTTTTTCATTCTTGAAATTGCCAAGCCTTTGAAAAAAAATAACAACTTTCTCAATATATGAAAGAAAGGATAGCAACAGAATGGAACAAATGAAAAGACAGCATTAAATGTCTTGGTCAAGTTATTTCAGTGGAAATATATTTGCATCAGTCCGGTATGATACCATGTCCTATCAAGACTATATATGACCCCCACTTCTTTATTGGGATGAAATTGTTATTTTTCAGTTACTCTCAAGAAACTTCGACAAGCGATGAATTTGCCACATAAATTATGGAAAAGTTAGTACAAAAACAAAGCAAGGGGCAAAGCTAAACTTAAAATCAGGAACACAATAGATTAGAAAAGTGGATGGCCATAAATTCAAACTGGCATGTTTTACAAAGCAAACACGCTCGTAAAATCTCTTAAAAGCTGTTTCATTTTCTTCTCATATCCATCTGCGCGCTTTTAGCAAAGAAGTAATACTCTTTAGAGTGACAGAAATAGTATTGGACTTTTGTTCCAGCATAACGCTGACGTCACCATTCCTCTTCATCAACTCGAGCACTTCAGGATTCATACAAACCAAATAATCTATCTTTAATTAAATATTCAAGAGTGTCCCTTTTAGAAGATTATTGTAAGGTGCGGCAAGTGACGTACGCATAGGAAAGCAAAATTGCTCGTAATTGAAAACACGAAGCCGGCTTATGTACTTCAAAGAAAAAATATATAATATACTTTGCCATACGCAAGAAACTCCCCCGGCGTGTTTTAATTCACTCAGCGCCAAGCTGCGTCTAATATCAACGTTATTTGTTTCCCCGCTAGATTTTCGAGTATATGTAAGGTCTAGTGAATTA
>JAOBYF010722173.1:0-22480 GCA_025403605.1 Parazoanthus darwini
TTCTTCTTCTTCTTCTTCTTCTTCTTCTTCTTCTTCTTCTTCTTCTTCTTCTTCTTCTTCTTCTTCTTCTTCTTCTTGTGCTTGTTGTTGTTGTTGTTGTTCTTCTTCTTCTTCTTCCATCTTCTTCTTCCATCTTGTTCTTCTTCCATCTTCTTCTTCGTTCTTGTTCTTCTTCTTGTGTTTGTTGTTGTTGTTGTTTTCTTGTTGTTGTTGTTGTTGTTGTTGTTGTTGATGTTGTTGTTGTTCTTCTTCTTCTTCCTCCATCTTCTTCTCTTTTCTTGTTCTTCTTGTTCTTCTTCTTCGTCTTCTTCTTCTGGTACCGATCTACCGGCATAATTCTTAGCATAACAAAACATCAAAAGTGCTCGTAAAAACGCACAAAAAGTTATAAAAACTTCAAACCAAGTATACACGAAAACATCTTTGTGTTTACTTGGTTCATAATATTTCTGTGTTTTTACGAGCACTCTTGGGATTTTCGTATTGGTAAATGTGAAGTCGCCATCTTGTTTTGTACGGTCAATTTTTCTTTTTTCACAGGGGAAAAGGGCTTCTGCTAAACCTATAGGTCCTGTTACCCCTGCAACAACCGTCTATGTTTTATTTATCTTTTCGTTTTGTCAACGTCTTGTCAACGTTTTTTGTAATCATTGGGAAAGCTGCACGCTTCTCTTTACAATAACCAATAAAATTGACCGAGGCTCATTGTTCTTAATTTTTTGGCTATTTGAGCCTCAAATTGTTCTTATTTCTATATGTGGTTAAAATCGAATAAAAACTAAGTCTAAGGTATTGCAAAACATTGTTAGTAAACGAATTGCTTGGCGGGTGTAATTTTGGTCAATTCATCCCCGCGGATTTATCATGGATTCGCTGAGTCATTTTCCCCTGACGATGTATACGTTTATAGCGTATAATTTGAAGCAGTGACAATGATTAAAAGAAAAAAATACTTGCGAATCACTTTTCATTCATTCTGTATTGTCAAGTTAAAGATTGAGGCTCAGTCAAGTTTTTTTTTAAAAAATAGCTATGGAGCCCGAGCCTCAACTTAATCTTGAATTGTTCTTAAATTTTGGCCAATCTGAGACTCGTTGTTCTTATCAAGTTGTTCTTATAAAAAAAGCGTGTATTTAAAGTGAACCTTTGAACCAATCGGTGTCGTACCCTTTGCAGCTCTGAGGACGTGCAGTTTTGCACTCACGAGGACGTTAGTGTGTACATAAATATAAACCCGTTACCTAACCTGCAAAACAGTCTTTTTAGGGAAAACAGCACCACAAAACCCTAGCTATTTGTCAAAGAGGTGTTTATTGCTGCGTGTAGACTCAGAAATACTGCATGGGAGCAAGGTGAAGCTCGCTAAAACTAGTAACAAGTGATTTGAACTCGACAAATTTGAAGCTGAGCCCGAAGTCTGAATCAAAGAAACGCCGTCGTCTTCAGAGTTCAGTATACCGGTTGGCATAGCCAGCAAAAATACTTAATAGACTGACGAGGTAAATACCTGGCGTTTAAAACATCAGTGCCATCTAAGAAAATGTGCATGTTTAATACTTTTAACTTTAGGCCAGGAATTTCACCTGAAGTTTTCTCAAGTGCGGGAAAGGTCATTTCCGACTACCATGTCCACAATTTCAAAGATTTCTAGAGGCATGCAAGCCCCAAGGCCCCCAGAAACTCATTCGTTTTGCCTCGTGCAAAATTTGCTGCAGTAATAGAGAGAACGAGCAAACGCTCCTTAAATGAATTTACCATAGTAATGGAGCATTTCCGAGCAATAAACTATATCCGACAGGCCTTAGCGCAAAAGGCGCGAGCAATAATCTTTTCCTGATGTGCATAGTACCAGCTCAACACGAGCATGTATATTGGATTTAAAAAATAAGAATATGTATATGTTTAGAATATATAATTGTTCTAGCGTCAGTTTCGATATCGCTAAGATAAGGTTATCTTGATTAATGGAAAAGAAAGGGGAACACAAAATGTCAGGCTCTTAATGTAACATAAAAACTAAACGGCTGCCCTTTTCATATGAATGAACTAAGAATTGAAAGCCCGCTTCTTGGAACTTACTGAGAAAAAATAGCAATTATCTAATACAACAACACGTGCAATTCGCTTAGTGGGCGGTCCAAAAAACTTCAACCTGTTGAAAGTGTGGTCGTTTGGACGTACAAAGGGGTGCCAGGGAAAGGGGGGGAGGTGAAGGGATTGAACGTGCAATATACTTAGTCGATAGTTTATAATTTTAAATTTCTTACCGACTAGTAACAGCTCTAGCAATTAACCAATGAACCAATTCAAGCGTAGCTTCAACGGGTCGCAAGTTTGGCCTTGAATGAAATTCTGTCCTACTGCTTCTACATTGATATAGAGCTAAAGTCGGAATCTGATCTCTATACGCGGGCTTTATCTTTCATAAAACGTGCAAGGGCGAGGGGTGGAAATGTCCTAATCGTGATTAAAGTCAATCATTAAGTTTAATAACAAGCTGTGGCAATGCTATGTCCGCTTCAATACGGCGGGGCCCAAACTATTTTTCTTCCGCAAACATCATAAAATGAGACAGAGAAAGTGTTTCTCTGGCCAATTTAGATCCAGATCGGCTATAAGGTAGTCGAAGTTTGCACGATTCAGCTCACTGCTATTCTTAAAACACCTTGCGATATTGAAAACACAAAACCCATACACTTGAAAACGCATGACTCCATATAGGGCGCTCGCATGAAACAGGCACTAAAAATTGGGGTTGGCACGAGCGCCGTATTGTTTTGAATGGTACAGTGGCGGTACTCGGTCATTCAAGCAAATCTTTCGCGTGCTTTATACGGTTTTAAACGGTGATATAGCGAAACCGCCCACTGAAACTTAGAACCGGTTGTTTTGGTAGAGAAGAAGTTGCTTTTAAGTGTGTAATAAGATTGCATTCAAAATGATATTGCTTACACATGTTGGAATTTTTGACGAAAGAAACTTGCGTGAATATAACAAAACTGGTCACAAGAAAAAATCCCGTGTCAACAAACGATTCACCACTTGATTTCGTTGTCGTCACTCTGTGTCGTGGCTCGTTGGAAATTTCGAGTTTGATTCATTTCAAATAAGGGTCATAATCAGTCAACCGATGCTCGAGATAAGCTAACCAACATGGAGTGATATGGTCTGAAATCACGCACGCGTGCCTTTTCAAAATGGGGTTGTAAACTTGTCTAATCTAATTCATATTTTATCGCATATTGTCGTCACTTCAGTCCCATATACATCTTCACTTCTTTTGTTTGCGTTCCATTTCAGAGGTACACTCTTTAAATATATCATCGCACGATGTATTTGTCTACGATTGAGAGTTTTGTACATGTGAGCGAACTCGTGTTGGGTTTCTTTGAAAACCGTTGTTGTGCATATGCGATTTCACTTCTGAGGAGCGAGAACGAGTTAGAAAACAAAAAAATGCTAAAACAATTCTAAATTGAAATTCGGGTAGTTTTGAAGAGTAAAATCGTTGGAACAGATTTCTCCTGAGCTAAATTTCATCTGCATCTATTTTGATAAAAAAGAATAAGCAATAAATGCGTTCAAGCGCTTGGAATTATTTATGAAGGTGATAAACAATGATAGAATAGAATGAACAAGAATGAAGGAATTAAGCGGGGGTTGTAAGAGAAATTAAACTATTTTACAGCGGGCTCGAGAATGATTTTGGTGCCGAGTGCTTACAAAATCAATATACCTTTACAAGTGCTGTCTGCAGTGGCCGCCAAAGCTCTCTTCAACGAATCATAATAATTTAATAGGCTTGCCATTTAATACCGGCATTTGCAGCTCATTAAAAGTAGTCTGTTTCACCAGAATGTAATGACTTTTCTAGATGTGTGAAAGGAAGACAAAGGATTACAATGGATAAAAAGAAATCGCACAAAAATTACCAGGGAAACTATTTGTTGTATTTCAAGTTTTAAGGCGCCAGTGGTTTTTGTGTGGAAGATATATCTTACGTCTGTAGACGCTTCCAATCAACTGGAAATCTATAGAGTCACCGTTCTTCAGGAACACGTGCAGGGCTTGTAAGTTCCAGCATAGCGAGGCACGATTCAAAGGTGTGGAATCCGAGACAGTTTCGGAGAAAAACAGGAAGGCACACAAAGTTACAAATAAACAATGATGGGTGGCCAGACTTAAATAGCGTGACAAAAAGAAACGGGAAACTATATGTCAACACAACGAGACACATATCAAAACAAGCCACAAGCATGTATGATAAAATGGTAGTTTCTAAACAATTTCATACAGCCAGAGGGAAGAAATAATAATAGGGGGAAGGAAAATATTATTTTGGGAACGCTGATTTTAACCGCTGGAAAACACCTGCTATAGCGTGCTTACGTCTGAGGAAGAAGCATGACAACGCGAGAAACTTATTCCGCGAGTTCGGTGATAAGAATCGGTGATTAAGACGCCGGTCCACGCCTCTCATATTCATATTTTGCTATCAGAAGATAAGATCTGAGAGACGCAAAACCCTCAAAGATCCAAAACACACAAAACCCACGAAAACAAAAATCCGCCCCTCGTGGCATCGCCGTTCTTTGCGCGCTCCGACTGTCATCTTATGTTTGTGTAAATACTTTCCTGGTTTAGTATCACTGGTGCCAGTTAAAAACTGCAAAAAACAAAGGCGGAGCATTGACTGTCAATTGAGGAAACAAAGTCGAGTACAGGTGACAGGCCTTTGTATGCTGGCACCGCCGAGTCTATGCTGTCGTCTCAGTAACTGGGATGGACATCTGATAAATTATTGCTTGCATGTTTAATTGCAGCCCTGACTTTGCACGAATCCTGAAATAAATACACTTTCGAGTTTCGACTTTCGAGTTTTCCTTTGAGCTTATAGATTAATTTCCGTCAACATTAAGAAGCTATTCTGTTATGATTTACCTTTAAAAGCCTTCTCGAGGTGAATGAGACGTCTAATGCTATACGGAAGCATGCATTATTTGTTTAGAAAACGTCAATAACACAATGAAAAGTAGGAAAAAAGTTAAACCAAAACTGAAAAAGTCATGGCCAAATCCAGACAAGTACTCGAAAATGCCGCTTTTAATATTTTTCTTCTGATGAGGTAAAAAATACTAAGGTTTCCAAAAAAGATACGGATGTGTTCGCATGCCTCGCCCGAGGGGGAATCAGTGAATTGATGTACAAACTGCAGTTTATCAAACTAGTGACTGGTCAGTTAGAATTATTCTCTCACGATGTGAATCTACTTTTCTCTGGCGCTAAAGAAAAAATAACAAGGAATACATGCAAATTATTAGCACAGTTTTTAATAAAAAGATCTCTTCAATATTATTGCAGACTTACAATACAACTCCATTTATATATATATGTATATATGTACATTCAAGGTGTACAGAATGTCCCTGTTTATAACTTTAAAAGCGTTGTACGTTTTCCACCCAGTAGGCGAATTAATATTATATTTTATACTCTTGCCAACGACAACCTTTCCTTTCCAGTATAGATATCTAAATTTACAGGCGGCCAAGATGTTGCCACAGTCTGTAAACATGTTAATCCAACCAGGAGTTTTCTGTCAGTGTCCGGTGGAAACTATTCCTTCAGAGTGGGGTACTCCTAAACCACCTGGACCTTGCTCAGAGAAATGAACCTGGTACGAAAAAGAGAACAAGACTTTAACAGACTGCTCGGAAGACTAGAAAGTTGTGCGAAATCTGCTTACTACACAAAAAGGTTCTGGGCAACTGTGTTTACTTTTACAGCTTAGAGAGGGCGGGAGAAACGAGTAAATAGTTATTTTGATCTTAAAATAAATGTCAAAGGACTAATATTTCTCGCTTTTAAAAAACACATTTTCCGTTTGCAAAAATTCTTCTTCTCCTTCTCCTTAAGACTTAGTTTTCTACACATTGCTTTTAATTGGAAAAAGCACAAAGATGCGTGTACGAAACTCGCAGATACGAAGCTGGTGAGCTTCCCAAAAAGAAAAAAAAGAAAGTAACAAAAGAGACAACCATTCTATACAAGTACCTGAGTTAAGAGGCTTAATATCAATGCTATTTATAAAGTATTGGATAGAATCTCGGAATACTGGAACTGAAAGAAAGTTAAGGCAAGAATACTTTCAATGCGTGCAGAACTTGAATATTAGAACAAGAAATAATTCCTTCTGTTCTTTTTACCTATAATCCTCAAATGCATTTTCGATTCTAGGTTGAAGGTTAGCTTCAAGGCTTCGGTCCTATATTACAATATTGTTTTCATCGTCAAGCAAAGCCTTACAATCTGCGTCGTGCATATATCACTGTTCACTCGCTGTGAATCAATAAAATAAATTGTTGATAAACTGATCAAGTGCATACCTTTCCATTCCGGCTCGGGAATTGTTTTAACTTCAGATAAAGCAAAGCTATTCAAAACTGAAAGAAGAAACTATTTCTCAAATCTCCCGAGTGCTTATACAAACAACAAACTTTCATTCTTGAAGTTCGATACTTTTTGCACATGTGGCGAGAGACACTGCCACAGCCAAGTAACAGCCGTGAAGAATGCATTGCTAAGTTAAAACACCTTCAGAACTAAAATATCCTTAAAACTGACTACCTTTGCTTTTTCTGCCACGAATGTTAAAAACTCAAAATCTAAATTATCGTGACTACAAGAGCCTTAATTCATTGAAGCTGTCGAGACGACTATATAGCACCGATAAACAGGTACAATTGGACTTGTTCGTAACAATTTTATTTCTCCACAAATGTTAAATCTCCTGAAATAAAAAAGCTCAAAAGCATTACTTTCTTGAATTAAATGTAGCTTGCAATTCTATTTCCAAAAGACCTGAACTATGGTTTGTGTTGTAAGTCCAATTCATTTGTGCAAACTTCACTTCCTTCACTTTAGTCAAGTGAGAGTTTTCGTGATCCCAGCTACGGCTTTCTCTTTCAAGAACGAGTTTCCTTTCACAAAAACTGGAACAATAGCTATTTTAAAGCGGCGAGTCCGCCTTTCGAATTTCGCCTTGACTCCGGCCATATTGAGCTCGTGCGAACATTAAATGTAGCTGATTTCGTGATCGAGAGAAACAACATTTTTTTCTAAACCAGAATCCAGATGTAGATATCAGATCGCTAATTTGGGTAAAAATATTGCTTGGTTTAAAACAACAGAACTCCGCGAACAAAGCCTTTGGAGCCGAAGAAAGTGTTAAGCCAGCTATTTTGTTGGAGGTGTGAAGCTATTATTTCAACATACAATGCTGTCTAATGTGAACAAATTTCAAATTTAATTGCAAACTCTCCATGACAAATTTGAATATACAGTTGGTAACTCGTGAGTCAATCCAACATATTCTATCCACGTAAATGTAACGACGTGCTATATCTGTCGATGAGAAAAGAATCTTTACTCACAGATAAGCAACAGGACGCGAAATGCAAAGGAAAGAAGTTCTTAAGCAATGTCAAAACTTCGATTCGTTTTTAAACTATCTGAAAATTAATTTTGAGAAGGAGAAGAAGAGTTAATGAATTACAAAAAAAACCCAACATATTAAAACGTTTCTGGCAACAAAAATAGGTCTGCGTTTAACGGCTTTCCATGGCAAAATTAAAGTACCAATCACAGAAAAATAATGGCAAGAACATCAAGCTTAAGTCCTGTTAAGATATTAAAGTGAAGGGCAAGAGAGTCCATCAGCCGACCTTCTCAATAACGTCTCTGTGCTGAAAGAAGTAGAACAGAGTCCATCCTTTTCTTAAAAAAAAAAGCTTTCAGTGCGTACACAACTGGTAAACTATCCTCTAAAGCAGCAAAGGAAAAACTTAAAGATAGCGGCACGCATGCTAGATTTTTAAAAAAATCTAAATGGAATACCGGACTGATATTTGGAATGTAGACTCCCGCAATTTCTCAAAACGTAACGTCTTGTTTCAGACGATAAATAAACGTTATCCAGGTTTGCAGGGAAAGCTCTGTCGGCCATGAAGAGAAGTGAATGGTGAAGACGTAGACATCATATCAGAATGTGGCGCTTACCAGTTGTTGAAAAGGAGCTTGTTCTAAATCATTGTGCATTGCAAATTCGTTCAGTGCTTTCCAAGGCTGATAGCCAGGAACATCAGTTAGGGAAACATCTGGTCGTATTCCACCGGGCGCTGTGCAATAACCACCAGAAACAGATCCTGTAATTGCTGAAAGAGCCTGTTGCGGAACAGTTCTGCCTGGTGAGCTCGAACAAACGGATTGCAAACTCGTGACGGTCTCGAAAAAAAGAAGCATTACATAAATAAAAAGTATAACAGAAAACCAGTCAGTGCTGTCGCCCGGTAACCATGATTAAAAGAAGTTGTAAATTTAGCATTTAAACATACAGAATACCAGGGGAGACTTCACGCTGTGCCCATATAAACAGATAATTGTTTTTCATTAGGTCGAAGCGGCGTTTTGTTGGACCAAATGAGAAAATACTGGCTTTATAACTCCAAAGTCATATAACAGACTTACGTACACAAAGTTAATTTTCAAAACTCAACATTTAAATGGAGTGATTGGTACAGAGAAACTGATACGAGTAAAGAAAAGCGTCATACTCAAACTGCTGCATGAGAAAACAGTTTCATGCATGTCAGCTGTATTCATAGCCAAAACGTTTGGAGTGATTTACAAATCAAGACGTCTTGACACCCAAAATTCTCTCTTCAAACTGAAGTTAGCATACGAAAAAAACAAACATTTCCTATCGACTGCTGTCGTTGGAAGAATCCCACATCGCCAAAGTAAACGAAATGGTTGACAGAAAAATCCGAACGGTCAGGTGACGGTTGAACACACGCGTATGTTAACACCTCTCGCTACCCCAATTATGTTAACAACGGCAATGAAACTGAAAAAAGGAAAGTTTACAATTATATACGGCTTATGTTGGGCCGTTAATACTGCTTGGAAATTTTGTGGTTTATAAAGCTGTAAGTTCCAGCGGCGTCAAATATATCGTAAGGTCGAGAAAAGACACCTCATAACACAGAGGTCAGCTCACAACCTGACTCGAGTTGAGTTAAATATAAATAATTTTTCTTGGCAGAGTCTCACCTGTTGTTCAGGGCTTCCTCCGCTTTGTGAAGACTGCCTCGATGCTGGATCGTGCTTTCCTATTAACATCGATTTCTTTTTGTCCTTGCAGCGTTTATTTTGAAACCATACTCTTATAACACGCGGACTCAGTCCGGTCATTTCCACGAGTTGTTCCTTCATCATAGCGTCAGGTCGTGGGTTTGCATTGTAACATGTTCGAAGCGTGTGAAGTTGCTTTTCGTTCAAAACAGTCCGAACTCGAGTCGTTTTCTCGGATTTTCGCTTCGGTGGAGAGCCTTCGGGGTGACCGTTCGTTTGACCTACGAAATAATATTTGTGCCTGTTAAGACATAGTGAAGTGTCGAGATCAAACGACCTCTGCTGAGAAATTTCAAAGCATCAAGCACTGGCCATGACAAATCTCTATACGGTTATATTAGCTGCTCGGATCTTTTCTATTAAAATGTTCTACTTATGTTGCTCTATAAACATCATCGTAGGCCACTCTTTCAATGTTTCTTTCCTCGTGTTTTAATATCCTTGTCATATTGAGCGCAAGTTTAGTGAAGGACGAAATTTATTGAACCGGATGTGGTTGGAGACAGAAACGAGATTTCGAATACTGGGCAAATAAAGTTTTCTTTTCAATACAATATCGGCCACTACGTTTGTCAGCTTCAAAAAAGAATTTGTATTCTTCTCTCATAACGCTTAAGCACTAGAGATCTGTTATGGATACTCAACTCTGTTGAAGCTAATTGAATAGTACAAACACTACCAACAAACATTCAATTCTTTCTATAAAATAAGAACACTGCATATGTTCAGTGCGCGTTGACATTTTGAGCCGTGATTGAGAATCTGCACACATCATGTCAGACAGTCGCACGTCTCTGTACTTACCCAAGACGACGCTCCATAAGTTCACTGATAACCTTTTAAATCGCACCGTTTACGAACAAAACTCCACACACTGGTTTGCGTACATTTGATATGTACAGTAAATGCAACTTGCTAATAGCGTTATCGGGATTCAATTTGATTAGGGACGATAACTTGAAGGCGAGAAGACCTACCGCAGTGCAAAAAAGAAAACACTCACCCCCTACTCGTGTTCCTGGAGTCCCCTGGCCGTTCTTCACATGAGCGGCTTGTGCAGTCGCAGTAGCTTTCTCCACTATCTCGTGGTCCGCCTTGCAAAACAAGCCATCGTCACGAAGGGCATACTCGTCGCCAGGAACAAGTTGCCTGCTACAAGCAACACAGCGAAAGCAGTCGATATGATAGATCTGACTGCGTGCACGCATCACGAAATCATTCTTGTTGAAGGATTGTAGACATTTGGCGCATTTCGTACCGAACAACCTGCAAAATCAGAAAGAAATGTAAAGGTAAATACCCGCTTTTCATAACAACTTAGGCAAATATACCCCTTCCCCTTTATCTCCTGGGTTACTCAGGAAATATACAAGCAATTGAATTAAACGTTCTCTTTACTCTGGGCGTTTGCAGATTTTCACTTGCCGCGACGGTATGTTAAGGGAGATATAATACCAGGAAATCAACCAAACCGCAAAAGTGAATCAAAGGATTGCCTCCTGCTTGCGAACAAGCACAAACTTTCCCGCCCAGCCAAGCCACAATAAGAGGAAGGCGGAGTCGAAAAACTTAAGTGTGAAATACATTTTCCCGAAACAGAGTTTCAGGACCTGGTGTGAATTTCTTTCTAATTAGCTGCTTTCCTCCTTGCCAGAGCGACTACGATCAAGCCGAGATTAAAACTCGAGTCGAGCGAGGCCACAGAAAGGTTGAAACGAGCGATCGAATTGGGGCAAATCAGTTGGGTATACTTCGGGGTCAGATAAGCTGTCGAAACAATAAGCTACCTTGCCGTCAACTCAGTGTCTGTTCATAATTGAGACGAATAATAAAACATTCGCGCAGGCGATAGCCATAGCCAACACAAATCATTGCAACAACACATGACTCCGTCAAAGAATCTCTAAGAGTGTAACTCGCACCGATGTCTGAAGAGGTTGTTTTAATAAACTATAATTTGGTTGTAAGAGGAAAATGAGAAACAAACCTTATATAGTCTCTCTTACAGTATGTCTTTCCATCGCGAACGAAGCAAGTGCACGTCTCATCAAGATATGCATGGCAGTCGGCGCACTTGAGGCAGTTGGCGTGCCACTCAAGGTCCGGTGCAACGCGGAGTATGAATTGGTCGTGGATTTGAGAGCCGCAGCCAACACACATGGAAACCCGGCGCTTTTCTGCAACAAGAACAAGAGTTCGGTTGAGAGCCTAAACAACATCACGATGGCATCAAAGCGTGACAGGAAATGGTGAAGATTTAGTCTAATGACTGGGCTTTCTCAAGAGCCAAAAGGATGCGATCTGCATTTATTTCGAGCGAAAGTACAAGGTTGGATTGATGGTCGTACTTGCGGCCGTTTGCTCTCCCATGCTGGGGCGGCCAGGCAATTGCACTTTGCTAAGTTATCTTCTGGAAAGGATTACGAACTAAGCGTGTATACCAGCTGACGAAATGAATACTTCAAAATTCCGATCTCTCTTGGGGACAATTTATCATTGGCCGTTGGATGGCCTCGCTGATCACGTGACACAGCTTGTCATTATGTGTGAGTTTATTGGCCGCAGGGCGGCCGAGTAATTTCACAAATTGGCGCCTGTTGTGAAACAAGCAAATTCGATTGGATCTTCGTCTTTCATGGTGTCAAAGTCTTTAATTTCTAGATTGGAATCAATGATTAAGACAGGTGGGAAACACAGCACAGCTATCGCGTTAGCCCGACAATTACAAGGAGAAGCTAGTTTAGATCTCGAAGGCGATTCAAGTCATCAAGCTCGGGAAATTAGAGTTGATGTGTTATAATTCACAATACACAGACTTCTATTCTTATTCTTTGTTTGAGAAGCAGAAATTCTGGCATGTTGCAAGCGAATACTATCCACGGTCTTTCTTATGCCAATGATACGGTCAATTATACCAGCGTACGGTTCCCGTGAAACACGTGGCACGAAATCCTCGATTCTCGCCAATTTTGTGTCAGGAAACACATCAATAGCTGCCTCGAAGAAAACTTGACAAAGGCTTTGAGAAATCGACCATTATGTGAGCATTGAAGCAAAATCTGCAAGCCCGCGGGTTTTGTGAGTAGCGTGTAATGTTTATATGCTGTCAATGGCCGTGTCAGTTTTCACATGCTTTCCTTTATTATTGTCCAATTCTTAGGGGGTGGTGACAAGACAACACTAAAATTTGAATTGGAACAAAGGCCAGATCGCGAACAAAATTTGCTTCATTGGTGAACACAGTATTCTAATTAGCAGGAATTGCTGTAATGGAATAAACAGGCTTTCGCAAACTGTAGCGCTCAACTCCGCCCCACTTATCACTGCAAGCTAACCGGATTAAAGGATGTTTGGAGGATAATATAGCGCCTATCGATGATATTTGACAAACCTAGTGGTTTTGGTTGCGGGAAATGTTGAAAAAATGACCCGAAATGACCACGATATTGACTTAAATTGGAATGGAAAATATTTACAAGAGAAATTTTTCTATTCAATGACTGAACAAAGTACGCATTCAAAACATTTGTTGGCTGTAACAAAGAGAATAAAGGTCTTTGTTTTCTTAGCTGAAGTTAAGGATTTGAAAAGCATTCACTATTGTCAGCCTTATCTACCCATCGTTTCGGGTGGCTGCGGTTCATTGTATACAACGCAGGCAATTTCCGTGATAATTGCTTGTCATCTGTCAATCTTGTGATGACCTCATTAGCTAGAGCTCGTCCCCAGACCCCCTACCACGGCTATTAACCCTATTTCCTGTGTGTAATGAGGCATTTAATCCAGTTCTCAAACCTTCTAGCCATAATAATAGAAATATTCTTTCAATAAAACCCGAAAGAACTTTCGAAGAGACTTCTTTCTCTACCCAAATCGAACCTGTAAGTTTGCCCGCTCGTTCCGGATACTTTCTGTGTTTTTAAAGTCAACAAACTTGAAACAACTGTCAGGTTATCTTTCGAGGTTGGATAAATATTTTACAATGTGCATGGAACGCTACATTCGAAGTTTTCGACATTTGGTGATCTTCAGCAAAGATCTTCGAGTTTTACATGACAACTGAAGACTGAATCACCATGAAATGATCTTATGAATGGCAACAGAATGGATCAGTTAAAAACAAATTTCAGTTTTAATTGCGAGTTTAATTGTAATCGTTTCAAGACAGTATGAAGAGCGATTTATCAAACGCTTGTGTGTAAACAAGACTGTCATGGTCACAATAAAAGTGTAACATTTGTTTGTTTGTAAATCAGTTGGCGCCATCGTAGTCGCGGTCACTGATACCCAACGCCAAAAGCGAGTGACCGACTCACAACTGCTAAATCAGTCTTAACGCAGAACTTCCGCTAGCTAAACCCTCTTTCGAAAAAGCAAGCGGATCCGAGTTTTAGCCCAAGATTACCCACTGTTTTCTTTATTGCTGTTAACGCGATCACTTCACGAAAGGCCAGAGATCAGAAAGTTAACATAATGCTTCTCGCGAGTTAGTATGGTCAAGCCAAACTTTGTGCTTATGGCTACTAGCCGTGAAAAGGCTATAAACGGAACTGTAGTTTGGGTCCTTTGTAAAATAACTACAATCCCAGCCCAACAAAACTGATTAGTGAGTGTGATCGTGGAAATAACAACAAAGCAGCAGGTGTGATGGCAATGGCGCCTTCTTGTCACTGGATAACGAGCAGACAAGGTGACTAAATAGCTGGGCGAAATGTTGATTCAATTTTCAACCACAGTCGAATTAAAAATAAAGCAAAACATCTCCGGGGCTTTCGTGAGGCGGGAACAAATACTTGCTGTGCAATCTGGTCGGATTTATTTTCATGTAAACTTTCAATTTCTCAGTTAACTTTCGTAATCCGGCTCATTCACCACTGAACTTAAATTTAGAGAAGAGTTATAACATGTTGAAAAACAAGAGATGTATTTTTCTTGTTTTGTAATAATCCGTGTTTTGAACGTCAGTTCTTTACTGATAAAAAATTAAAGAGTGATCTGTCAGACTAAACAGCAAGTTTCAGTAGACTTGTACAAAAACTAGCGGTTGGCTTCTGTTAGTAAGAAGCACGAAAAATGCTGGTGTTTAGAAACAGTTACAAGGAAAACACCTTTCTGGGAATCGTCTAAACTTATACTTGCTGCCATTGGCTATAGTTAGATTTATAACTTTAATACAGTGTTGTGCTTTCGCTTTAAACTCAGGTGATGGGTTGCATGAGCAAAAGCAAGTTGTTAAATTCAAAAAACCTCCAATTCACCTGAGGGCTCGATGGAGGGGAAGCACACAATAAGAAATAATTAGAAAGATGCAGTCAATAAAGAAGATGAATTCTATGAGAAAGGACATCTTAGATCTAGCACGCCCACTCATGGAAGTGCTTATCAGACTTGCCAATAATCAATAAAAAGAATTATAATTTCATTTGTCATTGAAAATTTGCAAACCGAGGGAGGAAAATCAAAAAGTAGTTTTATGAAGAGAAAAAATCCAAAACATTTTTTTGTATGTTCTTATTTCAACAATCTGGCTAGATCGGGTATAAGACCAAATACGACACAGCACGATCAAAATCGACGAAAAATCAAACTTGTTTGACTTGAGCGAACTGCGTTTTTACTAAGTATTTTTTTTAACCAGCAGGTGGTAGTCAGCGAAAACGTATATTATACAAACTATTATTATCATTAATTTGAGTTTTTTTTCGAGTTTCTCTATATCCAATAGCTCTGAAGGTCACAGGAGTAAATGAAGTCATGTTTTTTTAATTACCAAGAGAATTATATGTTATTCATTTACATTCAGCTTAACCGATATCAAGGCTAAGATTTCTTGGAACTAAATTTATTCCACAGAGAAAGCATGCAGTAAATGTTCGGTTATGTACAACTCAGTGAACAGAAGGCAACTCATAAAAGAATCAATTTTTAATGGATTTTGTTGCAACACTTTTCTTTGAACTATAAAACATGAGGGTGAAATGGCCTTACAGATGACGTGAAGTGGTTGCTTCACATCCGCTGTTTTTCCGTCGTGAAGTATACATATATACATATATATACATATATATGTATACAGAAGTTGAAGTTAAAACTTCTTTTATTTTTAGTTCGTGTTACTTTCACAAATGAGATTGCGTTCAAAGTTTTCCGGCAGTAAACTTCGTTCTAATGGTTAAACTGATTACACAAAAGGCATTCTGGCAAAATAATCTACCTTAGTTCATGCGAAACCAACGCCATTTTTTTGTTAAGCAGAACTTCAGACCAACATATTTATGAAACTCGAAGCAGCGTGTCGAAGCTTGAAAGGAAGGATGTAGCAAATAAATATACTGCATCTGATTATACATACACAAAATTATACCTTTTGTTTCATGGAAATTCAAAGTTTGGTCCTTTAAGATAATTATGAAGCGAAGAAGTTGACTAGCCGGATCACCTGCCAAACAATCGCACTTACGAAGAATCTGGTGTATCTTCAGTTTCAAAACATTCTTTTCCTCTTTTGACTTCACTACAAGAGTGTTTAAGATATGTAAAGTATTAGTTTATCAAGTTTCAAAGAGAGATTTTGCAACTTCTTTCGCGTCTTAAAATAAAGGTAGATAAATCTGTCAAGTATATGAACGCAAGATATATTGCGCTCATGTTTACACTTTCACCGTAGGAAATGATTTTTGAGGCGGTGAAGTCAGTTGCAAAACAAATAAACAGTTTTTTATGGCGCCTTTGTCCCTACAACTTCCTTCATTGCCACATGTGGTTCTTTTTGTATTTCACAGCAGCGCACAAACTGAAAATATAGTCCGAACTTGTATACTAAAAATTCTTCGCCATCAAACTGAACATGTTTGTTTCACTTATTCACATCATTTATTCATTATCATGAAAGTTTAGTTGACTTTTTCGATCGTAACGAGACAGTCACAAATCATTGACTTGACAAGCCAGGTAAACTACACACGGAACACAATTGCAATTCTCGTGTCCTATGTTCTCGATTCACTAACAAATTTTGAAATTATACAACTGCTTTCGAAGACTAAACGTCAATTTCTTTGTCACAGGCAAAAACTATACCAAAACCCACGCTGACAAGAATTCGAGCCGCCAATGGCAAAAAAGATAACATTGAAATTGTGCAAGTACAATTTTGCTACGACAGGTTATATTCGTGTTTTATATTTTTGATGAACAATTGTGACAACAGCTAATAAATTCTGTGCTTTGGAGATTATTCTAACAATCAAAGATTAAAATTTCTCATTACATCAATTGATCAACTGAACAAGTTACTATATAAACAGCGCTAGGACCAGCAGTTCAATTACTGTATTATTTTGAAGGGCACAAACACACTAATCTGGAACATCTCTGGATAATACATTATGACATATTTTGACCCAGTGTCGATAATTTTACAACAAAGGTGGGGAAATTGTAATTTGCTTTAGCTTAAATCAAAAGTGACAGTTACAAAGTATCGAACAAGTGAATTACGAGTGGTAGATGAAATAAGTTAGAAAGGAAAACGTGTAAAATACATATTGACGAAAACCATTGTCCTCTGTGTTCGAATGTGCTTGTCTACAAACTGCACGGAAATCCCAGCGTGCCTCGCGGTCATTTCGAAATTTCTATTTTTCACATTATCTATAAAAAGATCCCTCAAGTGGCCCTGTATAAGAAAATTTAAAACGATCCCATGCACTAAAAGATGGAAAAAAAGACTAATTACATCGCCGCGTTTTAAGTAAAAAACTAACACTAACTCTTCCTCGATTTCTAGGGATGCAACGTGTAACATGATTCTACGAGTAAAGAATTATCAGTACTTTTCACAGAGAATATGCAAGTGTTTACAATACAAAAAATAACTCGCAAATGTACAGACTACAGTCTTCATGCATGCAGCTAACAATGTCAAAGTAAACAGAACCACTTTAAATATTATTTTAAGAAAGTCAAGGCTTTCTTTGATAAACCATTGACGACTGCAATAATGAAAGGAGCCCGTTGTTTGGTAGCTTGCTGTTGTTCTAACCTAAAAGTTTGGTTAATTTAGGTTTCAAGATGAGACATTCGATGGCATGTGCTTGACAACTGAAATTGGTGAGCTTGTTAATACACTAGAATTGGTATTTGGCCAAACGTTCTGCGCGACTTCGTGACGGTAGTAGCAAAAGTGCAAAAGCGTGCGGCGATCTATGTATCACTGTAACGTATGCGCTTCACTACGATTATAATACACTACGATTTTTTTACTAACTAGCCGAGCTTGTTTCGTATTTCAGCAACGGCAGTGCAATCTAAACAAGTTGGACGAACCAAAGCAGGCGTGCAACAGACTTTGATTTTCAATTAAATGATAGTTGCAGCAAGTAAAAACGAGTTTTACTTTTACCAATCATTGCAGCAACTTGCCTCGCCACAATATTGTCGTTTGTTACTTTCTATATTAAGTGGGGGCCACAAGTTTATTAGAGTGCAACCACTAACATGTACCTCTCTCGTAAAATAAAGTCTCTTACTTACTTACTTAACTTTTTTCTGGAAATGTTAACCTCAGCAACCAATGGTTCGTGCAACTATTTTGGAAAAACACATCTCTCAACCTAATACAATTGCTAAGACCCTGTTTCCCGTTGTGTTACAAGTTGCACAAGAAACTGCTGCGTGCAAAAGAGCGACTTTAAAGACTGGTTCACACTTGTGAAGCAGTCATAGCCATAACAAGAAATGTTTAAAATAACAAAGGAAACATAAAGGAACAGTCCATGAGTGGACTTTTTCCACCCTGTCGCACACTTGAAATTCTTTGTCTTTTTCTTTGTTCTTTGAATTTTTATACTTGTGTTTATAGTTAATCTTCACAAGTGTGAAGTAAGCTTTAGTCTTCATGACGTGATCGAAAAAATTCTTGTCGTTTAAACTAAAATACAGATCATGTCTGTTTCACCAATACTATAGCATCTTCCTAGTATTTCAATCCGCAGTCTTTGTGCAGAAGTTATCAATCTTAGAAACCACTTACTTACACACTTGAAACTCTTAACATGCATCCTTATAGCATTGAAAAAAAATAATTTTTCTAAACAGTGTATTTTCCGTTAACCAGTCGAAACATTTCTAATTTACTGTTTACATTTTGATTTTCTTTGTCTTATAGATTTGATAGTGTGGGTACTCTTCAAACTGTTGCCATAATCTTCTATCATTTTGTTGGATTTTTGAATAAGCAGAAAAGATATGACACCGTTAATCTGTAGCCTTGGTTGGATTTGCGTTAGCAGTTCATGCACTTGTAAAACAGGGAAAAATGAGGGCAGAAAAAATCCTGTTTCGCTTGGTGTGAAAAAATATTAGAAACCGGAGCATTTTTTTGACCAATACAGTTTTGCTTTCTTCCGGCTTATCATTTGTCGCATCCTATTTATCTTTGCCCGGATGCATGTTCTGCAGCGAATACAAGTAGCTGAAAAAGAAATACGTTTCCTTACAAAATTCTAAGAGTACCAACAAGGAAAAATACAAACAATATGTTTCTGGGTCGATTAGTAAGTCGAATATCATATGGTACATGATGAACACGACTTTCGCATTGAGGAATTAAAGTGTGAGGAAGATCGGATACCACACTGGGACTTCGTAGTGAAAATTACACAGTTTTATAATATACGCGGAGTCTCGTGTTGAGAGCTTGGATTCACTCTTCAATTGATATTTGTGCTTGCACGGTCTTTGTTCTTTGCTTTTTCCGGTTTTCTATGCTTGGCGCCTAGCTATAGCTTGAGGCGGCACTCATTCTAGTGCCACTTCCTGATTGACTTGGTCACAGCCATCAAGTGACAGGCACTGAACTAAAGAACTTATAAAATGAAAGATCCACAACACAAACTGGGATTAAGAACAAAAAAGTAGATGCCTCAGTATTTCAAATAAATGGATTAAAATGTCGATTTCTTTTTAAGATTTTAGTATTTGTGCGATAAATCAAACATATTAAAATATACTCCACTGCTCCACTAACGTCAAGCATTATCACTTCTGACCGCCGCATATTTTTTGTACTGAATTGCTATATATTTTCAATCAATCAACACTATAAATCAAAGATGAGACAAAAGTTTGGCAACTTTTCGGTTTTTTTCGCCACCTCCTCTAAAAATTTGAACTGATCTTGCTCTCTGCGATTAAAACAACTTGTTTCGAAACTGCGCACGACGAGGAAATTATACAGCCGTGTACATCTGCATACGCGATTAATCTACAGCATGAGTTCCTCTTCATAAATTTGTTGTTTGTGTAATTGAACAAAGCAGCACATCTAATTTATTCGTTTCTGTTTTACGATAAATGGCATTTTGTTCGTGGTTATTTGTTCTTCTCCAGGTTATGGTTGAGCTGTTTTCAAAACAAGAACAATATTGCGTATTGTAAGAAAATTCAAGGACTCGAAATCTCAATTACCAACCACAGTTAGGTGTTCTTTTGACATTTTCAGTTGAGAAAGTCAAGTTTACACGAGCAATTAAAGACAAGTTTTCGTACAGAGAATGATCGTTCACCTATTGATCTGATAAATTAATTTCAACAAGAGAATGCTTTGTGAGGTACTATTATTTCTTTATGAGGTACATTTATTTCTTTAGGCCGTGAATTAATCATGTCGGCAACATTTAAATATCTCTGTTCAAATAAGCTTATATTCTTTTCTTTCCATATCTAAGGAGACATACTGGAGATTTCTTTTCATTCATTTTCCTCAAGGCCATATTTAGTCGATTGTAAACGCAACGACAAGAAATAATAATTTGCATTTTTTGTTGGAACTTAATCATTGAGAAACTTACGAGACAACGACAAATACCCTAGGGCAAAATTATACAGATTACTAGCAACATTTGAAGGCGGAGTAACAATAAGAAAACTACAGAAAAACAAACAACCGGCTATCTGATGGTTTTCTGTTCCTCTGCCATGCCTAATCCCATTAATCGTCTACTTACTTCTTCAAACAACCTTGAATAACCAACAGCGTAACGATAACAACTTGTGTTTGCACCAAGCAATGTAAATAAACTTATCGCGATCAATTTGACAGATATTTAAAAATGTATATATCACTATATCATAAAGCGATGCTGTTCGTCAATGCAGAAATAGGTGATACCAGTCAATTTACTGACGTCGTTTTGGTTTCTGAAGTGAGCTGGGAATTACAACCTCACAGAGTCATGCGTGATTCTTCCCAAAACAGTCTTCAAAAATGTTTAAACAGCCCGCAACATTTATTGTGTTTATTTGGCACGAAAAAGAACCCTGCTGGTTTCTCTATAAATAGAAAAATGATTTACTACATAGCAAACAAAAGATGTGTATTTTAATTATCAATATAACGGCCCCCTGTGTGCATCTTATAATGGATTTATATGCAGTCTCGGTTAGTTTTCCTTCCCAAACACTTCGCATTTACGTTAAGTTAACAGGGTAAAAAATTCGGTTGTGGTTTCTATTATTTTGGAAAAACGTATTTGTTTAAGAACAAAATGTATTTTGACACTGAAAATAAAAGAACTCAACTGAAAAATTAATTGAACCAAAAAATGTAAAAATATTGCAAGTTGGAGGCATAAAGCTTGTTCTGTGAGAGTGGTGATATTTTGATACGCAAAAGCCAAAAAATGTAACAATTTCACGAATTGAATCTTTCAGTTGATTTTGTCCAAAATATCCATGTCAAAATTTTACAAATGCTTAAAGGAATTTCGCAGAATCAACGTACTCAACAGAAAAATGACGAGAACTACTTCCAAAAGCCAAATTGATGCAAAAAGTAGTCGCTTCTGGCGTTTCTCCGTAATATCTGTTATCCAAATAAAAACTTGCTGTGAACTATATGTACTTTTCAGACATGCTGATACTTTCCCTATAGATCAAGTCACAAATACACCCCGCACCCTCCCCCAAAGTTATAATGCGGTTACATTGGTCAAACCTTTAGTCTATCAGTGTTGGAAACAAGTGTTCCCGCTAGGCTCTTACATGGCCACATGGACCTTTGGCAGGCAGTTTGTTTAGCAAAACTATCTGTCAGCATTTGCTTTCCACATGTACGACCGAATTGGCAAGCCAGCACCAAGAGTACTAGCGAACGACACTGAGAACTTCAAAGATTCTGCAAGCGAGTTTTGACAGCTTCTTGCAGGTTGCCAAAATTTTGTAAAACACGCAAATTAACGTTCAACCGTTGTAAGGTTGACACCGGCTTTGACTTATCCAACGAGATAATGAGATCAACACATCTTCATGGTTACAGGGGACTTTTGTTTTAAAATAAAGTACTTGAGTGTTGAGATTTGTTTTTGTAACTTTCTCACATAGCACAGCGCCATTTTGAAAAAGCAAACATTTGATCGATGATAAAGTCTTGCTCCAAGGAACACACGCGCAATTTGAATTTGGTACTGAGTACGATTTCGCGAAACTCCTGGGCTGTCGGAAACGTTTCGCAATGGCACTTTTACTTAATTGTTTCGAGAACAAGTATTTTGATGCATCCGGCATACACTTGTTTCGTTACAAGTGAAGCGCGTGAAAGTTTGAAGGATTTTTGCAACTTTTACAAAAATTGATTTTATTATCACACGATTTGGATGGGTAAATTACTAAACTGGCTAATAAACCGTGAAACTGACGTCTCAAATCATTCCGGTTTGCCACGAATCCTAAACTTCAAAGTTCACTGACCGTTTTCTGAAAAATTATAAAACCCCCGACCAAGAAAAAAAGACAATCCATGTTCTCCAAATCAGTTTCCGATCTCTCTTTAGCAAACAATACCTCCCCTTCTATTGCAGCTATATAACTTATTACAAACCCGGGGGGTACTCAACCTAAAGTTTGTGTAGGTGGTGTTCCACTCAGATATTCAAACCCTGACAATGCTTATGAGAAAAAATCATGACTTTCAACTCAAATTTCGCACATTCATTCGCTTTAACGCTTAATTTTTAGACCCTGCTTTTGAAAAATTTTCGGAAATGAAAAAATAGTATACCGGGTTTATAATCAGAAGGTTGAAAAAGTATAACTCGAAGGGGAGGGGGCAGGGGGGGGGGCACGTCCCCGTATAGATTACCTACGGAGCCCCCGAAGAGTTATGTCACTTCCTATTTTACTGCCACTTTTACTGCCACTTTTGCTGCTACTTATACTGCCACTTTTACTGTCAGTTGTTGCCTCACGTGACTACTGATAACAGTTGTGAAATATGGCAGTTCGCGCC
>JAOBYF010722174.1:0-14670 GCA_025403605.1 Parazoanthus darwini
AAGGAGGGGGGGGGGGAAGGGTGGAGGCTACTCCCTCAAATAAGCCATATAAGTATGTGCAGCGCCAGAGGGTAGATTTTTCCAGCCACTTTAGTCCGACTTTGGGCACAGATTTTGGACGAAGCTAGTGCAACTCAGTTTTGGAAGCTGTATTAAAAATGGGTAAGATTTTTAACATCATTGAAGTTGGACAGGAATATTCGCATAATTTGGTCTGAAAACAGGCCACCGAAGTAATTGACGACCTCCCTCCCTCCCATAAAAAGATTTTGCGCTTAAGTGAATTGACAGTACTTGCAAATGTTCAGCAGTCGTTAGATTGACGCTCGAAACGTTAGCTAAGTTACTAAGATCACCCACCCCTCCCTTTGGTTAGGGTTGGAGTCAAGGTTTGGGTTAGGTTTGTCTTAAGGTTTATGGGAGGGGTGGGTTGGTAGCTTCCAAGAAACCAGGACTGATCCGTTTCTTTTTGCTCTATGCAGAAATATGAAGTTCCTCAGTTCTTCACTTGTCTGGAGTTCGCACCAAACGGAGACGTCATAACTGGAGACTCAAGCGGAGGAATTACAGTCTGGAGTAAAGGTAAATATTCATTATCTTTTTCTTTTACAAAATATGGCTTCAGCATTCTGTACTTCTTTTTGGAACAAATTTACCCAGTTAACCAATTTTCGTTTTTGTTTACAGTATCAAAGAAAATCAAGTTTACCGTGAGGAATGCACACGAGGTACCTGAGATTAGTTGTACGTTGTACTACTGAAGGCTGAATAACTAACTACTGGCTAAGAATCCAAACTAATTCCTTTCTGATTCTGTTCCTGTGTGAGTTCTGGGAAGTACAATATCTTTATCTTTACACTTCTAGACATAGCCTTGCAACAATTCGACTCATAAGTCACACGAGACGATTTATCCAACGAAAGGCTGATGAAAGCAAGTAGATAATTCGTCTGGTGTGACTAGCGAGTCGACTTGTAGCAAGTCCAACACTACTCGCAAATATTTCCGGAGACCTCTTGACAGGTTTTAATAAAGTTGTCGAAGTCTTGCTGATCTGAACCAGCTTTTATTGATCGTATCAGGACTGGTTTTGTTGATCCATTTTAGTGAGTGATCCTGTTTTTTGTTGATTTCCAGCTTTTTACTTGTTCGATCTACGTCTTAGTTTCCAGATTTTTTGATATTTGATCGAGGTTTTGTTGACTTGATCCAGGTTTTGTAGATCCGATTCAGGTTTTGTATTCATCGAACAAAGTTTAAGTGTAACTGTTGCATTTTCCTTTTGTAGAAAAGCATTCTATGTCTTCGCATGCTTGAAGATGGAACACTGCTGACTGGTGGGGGTGTAGATGGCAGGCTCGCAGCCTGGGATGCAAACAAGTATTTCTCCTCTCCACTGCAGGAAGTTCAGGTAGAGTAGTAGCTGTTTTAACTGTACACAAAACAAACCACGCAAGCTAAATGTGCGCTTGTTTAGGACATTCCAAATTTTCTTATTCCAATCTAAGAACATACCATAAAAAATTGGTTGTTGTAGTCAGGCATGGTAGCTATGAAATAAAATAATGTTTTAAAAACGTTGTCTCTGACTGAAAGGTATATAGATGTTAAAATTTCCAGACGTTTCAGCCGATAACTTCGGTCTTCTTCAATGGAATAAAAAGTGAAACACGATGACTTCGCTTAAAATGCAATAAGAGAGAACTACAATTATTTGACTTTGTCTCTGACACAAAGGCCATTGTATATCGCCGGGATTGAAATGTGATCGTTTCCCGCGTTTTTGTCCCCCATGGAATATCATGCTTCGAGGAACAGCCTTTTTTGGTACGCGTGTTCAGTTGTAACGATCTTTGCGTTCTAGAAATCTATGATGTAGTCAAGTCCGTGGGCATGTTCTAATTGAGTCAACATCTTTTGTAACCATGCGTTTGTACTCGACAACAAATATTTCTAATAAAATAGAAACCAACCTGCTTTACAAGAGCGCCTCCAATACTCTCCACAGTGGAGTCTTGGCCTTCGGTGGCTTTTAACTCAGTTAGAAACGTACTATTAATATCCATCAGATCGTCAAGTCGAGGGAAAACCTGATCCACTGTTTCCTTTCTTATTCCAACACGATTTACCATTCCACGATAGAATATCTAAAACCATAACAGTAACAGGGTTAATCATCAGGAACTTCAACCACTTTACTCAGTTCAAAACCGGTTACATGTGTCTGTTAAGGCCTCTAGTAATACTTTGCTAAAGTGCCGAGGACGAAACTGGGAAATACGGGTATCAAACAAAATGTTAACATAAACAGAACAACAATGGAATATGTAGTACTTATTGTACAAAACACAAGTTGTTGAGTTTATACTTGCATGAAATATTAAAAATAAAAATAACTAGAACCTTACTTCAACATAGACGTTACTAAAACCGGGAATGGGGGACGGTCAATATCAGAAGGGAATTTGTCAATAAATTTCAGTTGAACGAGTCAAAGGCTCCCCTGCCTAATGAAATCACTGGCTTAGTAAAATTGTTGAGAAATGTGCACATCTGTCTGTCTGTATGTTCGTCTGTGTCTCACGTAGTCTCTCTCTCTGTTTGTCAGTCTGTGCCTCAAAAAATGCAATACATGTGTACATACAAATTCGGCAGTATGATGTGGTTTCCTTCTAGCTTTTCCTTTTTCTGTTTTCGAGTATTTTTTCCACGTGTTTTTATTTGTTGTACTATGGCTTCATAACCCGCTCTTATATTTCTAATTGTTCAGTGTGAGGGTAACCATAATTACAGAGATTAAAAAATCTAATTGGCAGATGCAACACTTCTTACCTTCTGCATAATTTTTAGTGTCCTAACGTAATGAACTTCCGTCCATATGAGTTCTGAGGTATGGAAGAGCAACATAGTTGAAAAGAGTTTTTCAAAATGCCGATTTACGCGGTACAACTTTTGCCTACAACTCTCGTATGCCACCTGATCACACCATACTTAGGACACGAATTGCGTCGTGTAAATCAAGTCTACAACTTGCCTACGATTACTGTGTCCGACTCATAAAATGTTGTAGCGTTTTGAATCGTGTTTTAAAACCGTACGACAAGTCTTGGGAAAGTCATACCATACTTGATGTTCGCCATTTTGTTTGTTGTTGTCCCCAATCTCCCATGTGGTAAGCCAAAAGAAATGTGCGCGTTTTATGGTGTCGTGCGCTAGAAGTTGCGCGCGTGTAAATAACCGCTAAAGCATGACCTGAGTCTGTTGTATGCGAGAGTTGGAGGGAAACGTTGTTCCGTGAAAGGTGGTGTTTATACGATACCGGATTGAATTTCATTCCAGTACGACACACGCTTTTCATTCCACGTTTACACAGTCGTTCTCATTCTGGAATTAAAGTGCGGTAAATACATCGGCGGTTCGAAAATTTGAGTCAGCTGATCAGCCCAACCAATCCACTTACGGAATGAGCTCGTACCAGCTTTTTATGATACTTGTGGAACGTGCGGCTAGAATTCCTTCCGGAACGAACATTTCGATCCGGTGCGACTACCGGGATGAACTCATTCCGGAATCAGATTTTAGAATGTATCATGTAAACGACTATAGAGACTAAGTTTGGAACCGGGATGAAGTCGTACCGGAATGAAACTCGATCTGGTATCATGTGAACATCGCCTAAATCGGCCTAAAAAAGAAAACTTTCAAATTTTACTAATAACTGTTTTCATTTCAACTAATTTGTTATAACTTATTTCAATTCAACAATTAAATAGCACAAATTATGTCATCGCCCTGTTCAGGAGTCGAGCTGTTCTAAGAAATAAAAAACATAACACCAAACACTTCCACTCTTCCAGAAATACAAAATGAAGGGCCATGCTATGGGTTTTTATCAACTGGTTCAAAAGTTGGGACATTCTACGAAACAAGTAAAAACAAAGACTTCTACTCTTCGAGAAATACAAAGTGAATGGTCGTGTTATTGGTTTTCATCAGTTGGTTCAAAACTTAAGCAATCTAAGAAACATGTAACAATCTTCAAAAGAAGGAAATGAATTGCAATGTTTAACACTGAAAGTTTTTTTACAAGCTGCCGGTGTTATGATACGGATTAAACGTCGTACCATGAATGACGTCTTGTCTTTTGATGTCTTTGGCCGTCATTTTCCTCGTCAACTGCAGAAAAAGCGGAAGTTACAATCTAAAATAAAGGCAAGAGTCGATCTGTTTATCTACTACGTGGTTCAAACACTTTTCTCTGCCCCTACTCCTTCCCCTACCAACTTTTCTCCCCCCTCCCCTCCCCTACAAAGTCCTCTGCCCCTATTCCCTTCTCAAATAGCTCATCCGCTTCTACCATTTCCTCTGCCCCTACCCCTCCCATTTCCTATGTCCCTACCCCTCCCCTACCATCTCCTCTGCCCCTACCCCTCCCCTACCACTTTCTCTGCCCTTACCTTTTTCTCAACAGTCACGCTCCATGCTTCCGGTTCATCTTTGATTTCAAGATCAGAGTCATTTAGATCCTAAAATTAAATGTTTAATTGATATCAACTTTATATCTTCTAATTATCTGAAAGTATACACAAACTCAAAATTAAAAGCAATGACACTTACCTCAAAGCCAAAAACTGAAATAAAACAAAGTAAAACGTTAAACTAAGTTTGAAACATAACTTAAACAGAACAATTTGATCAATGCAATATAATACAATAAACTATATTTAGAAAGAGTATTAATACCTCTGTGGAGCTAAAATGATGCAAATGAGATCTAAGACTATAAAATCAGCAAGTGAACTTCATCGTCACAGGCAAGATACGTATATTTTAGCATTGAATCAGCTAACTATTAAATTACAAAGGTTTACAATGAAATGTCTAGTTGACACAATAGTTCACAAATCTAAAATATACGTATCTAGAGAGACCTGACATTTAGACCATTTTCATATGCCTCATTGGCCATGAACAAAAATATCGAGCCGAGGCCAGTAGGGCTAAAATACAGCAAATGTATGAGAATTAGGAGTTGAAGTTATTGTTTACATATAGTCACTGGTGCAAATTATGAAAGTAGTGTATAATAATAATAATAGTAATAGTAATAATAATAATAATAATAATAATAATAATAAATCCTCTGCTACTAATGGACAAACTTAGGAGTCAAAACAAAGTGTTTGTTGCACTGATTTTTTACATAAAAAATTTATTGTACGACGGCTTTCTCATAAACTCTTTGGTTTTCCCAAGCCACAACATCAGATCTACTGTGACTTGTAATTAATTTTTCTCCATGTGCTAATCAAGTTTAAAATGACATTCCAGTTCTAAGTTGAGTTGAAAAATGTTATAAAAATCTTGCTTATCCAAAGGACTTTAACTGTGGACTTGAGATGAAAGGTCCCTTAAGTATGTAGGGTGGGAAGATCTGTTTGTGATAATTAAGTAACATACCTTCCCCATCTTCTTCGTCGTCTCCAGAACCTTCTGGTGACTTACTAAAACAAACAAAAATATTTTAACTCCTTTTAAATACTGTGGTTTTTCTTCATTGATGAACACCATTGACAGTCTGCACCCCTTGGCTTTTCATAAAATCATGTCATTTGGTCCCCCAGGCTCCTAACTGCATATCTCTACCCCTTGGCTCTTCATGACACCTGCTGTCCCCCACAGCTCCCCATGTGTCGATACACTTCCTCTGCACACACTGCCTTTTCATGTCACCCCCCAACCCACTCCTGTGTGTCACTTCCCTTCCACTGCCCTCTCTGTTTATACAAAAGTTGCATAACAACCCTTATCACTCTTGAAGTGATAGACACCCTAAATGCTCTACTGAGTACTGACCACCCTGCCCCCAGAACAAGAACATCCTTCAACTCTGCTTACTGAAAAACATTCTTTCTGTCACTCACCCACTTTTCTCATCATCCTGCTCTGATGTCAGTGGTGTTCTGCAATAAACAAGGTGTCATCAGAAATTAGAAACATGTAAGTACATTTGTTCTCGTCTACAGTTAATCTAATCTAAACATGTGATCTTTATTCTGTATTTAGCTAGGTTATTTAAGTTGAAGAATGTTGCAAAATAATTCTAAATGAGGGACAGAACTAGCAAGCTGTTGAATACAAGGGTAATTTTGTGATACTTTTGTGGTGAAATATAGGCCAATTTCATTGATTACTTTTTGCCTCATTAGCATAATACAGCATAAAAACCAAATTTGAGATAAAACCAAAATGAGTCCGTAACTTGACAGCAAAGAACAATTAGTACAATCTGAAAATTTGAGTTTTATATAAGGAATAATTTAGAAGAAATGGATGGTTGGAAATGTCGAAAATTAGAGAGTTCTGTATGGTTGGAGGCAACGTCTTGCCTCCAGCTATACATTCTCTGTAATTTTTGACGTCTTTAAAGATTTATTTCTCCTTAATCATTTGATATATCACGCTAACGTTTGCAGTAATTACTTATTGTTCTATGTACTTTCAAATTCTGCACTGATTTTGGTTCAACCCTGATTTTAGTTTTATATTGCATTATGATAACGAGGGAAAATGTAAACAACGACATCATCTGAAACTCGCCTATACCATATTCATCCAATGCAACTAACAACCAATTTATACTTAACAGTTAATTAAGAGATGGGTGTCCATCTCAGTGTCTGTCAATCTATATCCGCTTGCCTGCCTGTTTTTCAGTGGTAAATCAGTCAATAAAACTGTGTTTTTCTGTCAGTGGTTTGTTCCTCATGACTGTCCATCCCATACTCTATTCATAAGACCCAAATGTCGGTTTGTTTGCATGCTTTTGTTTCGCTGTTTGTCGGCCAGTTAACCGTTCCTATTGGTCAATTAGTCTGTGTCTGCCTTATCTTTTTCTGTCTCTCTGTCTGTCAGCCAGTCCTCTGACAGTTTATATGCATTTGTTATTGCAACGAACAAACTGAAACCTAACGTGCATTTTGAGAAAACTTAAACAGCTCGTGCATGGAAGCAGATGTAGTGAAAAGCAAATTAGTCAGTCAGTTGCACTTACAGTGACAAACGCTTTCTACTCTTTGGAGACACGTGTGAAAAGAGCAATTGATCCATTGAACGGTGGTGATCGGATTTGTAATGGTTGCTGTTGGCATGTTGGAGAATGAAGCCAGGGACAGAATAAACACTCATTAGTAATTACTATCATTATCTAAAAAGAACCGTTACCAGCAGCAATATTAGTCATTATAACCAGCGTTAAAAGTTAACATATTAACCAAAAATATATACAAAAAGAACAATTCTACCATGGCAATTCACACGTTAAAAATGATAGTGACACTGTTAACACATTGTGGATTACGGTATGCGTGATCAGATGTTTTGCAAATCATATTTCAGATTATAGGGCTTTGTTCCACCTTTATGCCATTTACAAGAAGGGCTGTTTTTGGGCCCCAACTATTGACTTTCTCTTTTAGAAATAAACCTTTTAGGTTTGGCTACGGAAAGAAATCGCATTAGTCCAATAATAAAACACTGATCAGTCGATCCGGTCAAGGTGAGACGCATTCTGGTCCGCAAAAAAAAAATTAAGCGGAAGTTCATAGTGGGATACGGTCCTTGAATCCTAGCATCTGCCGCCGGCCGAGAAACAATGATTGTCTGAACATCTCCCGATTAGAGAGTTTTAAGCTTCTTTTCTTAAACTTGCTGCAACAGACACCGCGAAGCTATAGCTTAATAAACAGCTGCGACTGACTAAAATTCCGAGAAAAACTCTCTTAGTGAACTTATCAATATCAGAAGAAATTAATCGTGAGTAAAAGACCCCAGGAGTCCTATTCACAGGCCCTCAATTATCAGAAGAATTATTCGAGTTTTAATCCCGCAACCAATATCTCGTACATCAGGCAAACGAAGCTGATACAAACGAAAGCTTGTTAGCCAGTTTGCATTATAAATTGTACTTCTAGATGTTAATGAAATGTCGTGACACACAAAACACATTTGTTTGTCTATTAACTGTCTATTTAGATGGAATTTTCCGTTTTTAGTCAGGTTAAAAACAGAAAACCTGTTCGGTCGTACTTCTGCCCCGGGCTATATACACAAACATTGTTGTCTCGCACTAGAATTAAGCTATCATGAAACATGAAATGGCGAAAACACTTAGAGTTTCAGCAGAGGTTTTCCGTTTTTTCTGGATCCCTTTTGCCAGTGATGCTTCTGCAGATACTTAAGTTTGCGTTGTTTAAACCATTCATATTGACTTTACTTGGAGCCAATGGTGAACATTGAACCTGTTATTTCTTCCTCGGATTTGTTCTTGCTCCATCAACATGCATCACGCGTGAATGTAAAATATGACAAAATCCATACCAATGAATTCTACATTGCCTGTAACCTTATATAAATCTCTACAGACGTTTTCGTAATACAGAAAATGTAAATAGGTGGAATTGCTCCTTTCAAACAAGAAAACTGAAAGACAAAGCTGCTGTGAGTTGTTGAACTTTAAGGCAAATGAAACTCGGGTTCTGCCCCAAGTACGAAAAGTTTTAATCGGGAAAAGCCCCTCGTCAAATCTCAAGCAGTTATGACTTCATTCATGCTCGAATCTACCTTTCTTTGATGAAGTCTTCCACGGGGTTCGCTTTGCAGTCAATCTTGGTCATGATTCCGCGAATATGTTGCGCTCGTTTCCCTATTTACATCCACTGCGGTTGTGAAAAAATACTAGCACAACTTCCGCTCCAGTGCCACGCGTGATGTTACAAGCCCTGGAGGTTTGCATGCTTTTGCGATCACGTAATGTTAAGTGTTGTGTTGCCTCTTCCCCAGGCTGATCCATGGTTACCCGGCCAAGCAAAGGATCGACACAATAAACGCTACTGAATAAAGAGACAAATGCAATAATCTACACAATAAAACCATCATTGCCATTTTTTACAGAACTAGGAGTGTACTTCGTTTTCAGAGTAGACATTTTCTGCAGGCCAGGGAAGAAATGGGCGCCGGCGCAGCGCTTCGGGACTCCACGCGCGCCAACTGCTCAGCACCCAACCCGCGCGCGCGATGACTGTATGCAAACGAGGTGTCACACGTCAACCAAGTTTCAGCAACTTTTGGCCGTCAGCCTGCCATGCGCACCTCCGTAAATACAGGAGCAAAGCTAGATCAGTAAAATCTGCATTGATTGATCACTTGAAAAACACCAGTTGAGCGATTAAAATAAAATGAAAATATTCCTAAAGAGTTAGAGCTCTTTCCTTCTTAGCCTCCAAAGAGGTCGCCTTACTTGCTTTGGAGGCTATTTCCCTCTCGGGTCAAGCAAAAATGCTCATTTTAAATAATTTTCAAGTTCATGAGGAAATCCCCTCTTTTTTCTGTTTATGTCGTTTTTGATCGTCGACTTACATGTAGACAGAGTTCCAAAGTATATGCTAGTTTGTGTAACAAAACATTAGAGGTGCTGAGTTAGTAGAAGTGGAAATGGGACTAAAAAATTTTGCAGACTGCGAAACTACAGCTGACAGTTTGTAAAACTATCTAAAATAGAAACGCTGAAGTTGTTTAATGGTTACTGACGAAAGTTGACTCGAGGTCAAGTTCTCAGAAATGACACTTGAGAATGAATGATTGATGAAAGCTGGATAAACTCTCGACATCATACGGTTTTTCTTTCATACATTAACTAATATTAAAAGCTGTTTTTTTCTAGCAAACCTTTGAGTCAGTCGGACGAAGTTTTTAGAATTTTTTGCAGATCGTCACGATTTTGTGTCGGTCGGACGAGGGAACAGATAAAAAGTGGGGGGCGGTTGTTATAAAGCTTGATACAGCTTCGTGAACTTCAACCGAGGAAGTCAAACAAGTTCAAACAAACTTCCTGTACTTTTTTGCTCGCTAATTCGCAGGATTTATTCTCCAGTGGGTATTTCAGCCCCGTAGTCAGATAGAAACTGAAAGCATTCACTTGCCCGGAGGCTTGACAAATGTAGTTCTTCCTGGCAAAGGACTTTGTCACAGCTGGGTATTCGGCATTCACTCACTGGCAATTAGCCATCCTCACAAAAAATGCGGCATTAAAGTATTTTAACTCAGAAAGCTTTAGCTACTTTGCAAGACGCTAACGCTTGGGGTCATTTTGCTAATAAACGATCAACTCATCGGCTACTGTTGCCATTGTAACAAATGAAAAAAACAATAAGGCCACCATCTTGCAATTCAGAGGCTAAAACCATGAAATGACTGGAAAAAAATCGTGACATTATTCAAAAATTTGACGTATTTCAAAAAGTGAACAAACTTTAACAACTTGCGTGAAATTTCATGATTAACGTCACCAAAGATTACGTCATCTAATTAGTGTCAAGATATTGTTCACAATAATGGTACAGTTGTCCAAAGCTATTGGCAATGGGCCCGGGTCAAACGGCATATATTTACAGGCAACCGTATACTTAAAAATCAGGCGTAACCCGTTGCAGTTCGGAAGAAATATAAAGTGTACAGCGGTTACCGCATAACTATTCAGACTAGCTCCTAGGCCCTTTCACTTTCCAGCACCTCGTCTATCTATTACGTTTTGTCTCCCTCATTTGGTTGTCGTGGCAACTGTGACTGCTGCCGTTGTATCGTCCTCTCACAGTTAGAAAGCTAACGAAAGAGGATGCAATTTTCGGTTTCCCCATTGTTTATATAATGTGCTCCTTTCTGATGTTTTTTTTTTTGCGTGAACGAATCAAAAGCCTTAGCTTTTAAGCAGAACAAATATGGTGATAGTTAAAATCCAGACGTTCGCATTGTTTCTCAAGACGAGGCGGCAGAAAAGATTCGTCCTTGCAATAACATAACTACTACTACTACAAAACTCTCCGAGATTCCGCGACAACATTCACTGAACACATTCTCTCTAATTATTTGATATCTGGAGTAAGGAAGCCGTTCGAATTCTCTTAAGTATTCCAAAAAATTATGTCTTGCCGTCTTTTATTTTTTATTTTATTTTATTTTATTTTGTTTGTCACAGATTTACATAATAAACAAAAAGGGGAAAAAAAAAAAAAGTGTGACAGGGATAAGGAAACAGGACATAGTCCCAATTGATATCCTACCCTAATGCCTGGAAGAACCTCGCGCAGGGAGGACCACAGAGCCTTTTCGTAGTCGGTCATAATCTGTCTAACGGCTATTCGTTCGTCGGGGCTGATCAGGCTGATGATCGAACGGAAAACTTTCTTGTAATCCCTCTTTTTTCTACCGCTCATCAACACGAACACCAGTGGCACTTGTTTGGCGTGGTCTTCTCTTCGTACGAAGGCGTTGATTGTAAGTAGCTGCTCGAAGGGGTGACGGCACAGCTTAAACGTCGCATCTACGTACCAGTTCTTGGCTTTTTTCAGCAGTTCTAACTGGCCAGCCGTAGCCATGATGATGTGACGCCTCTCTCGTACAACCACGTCCGCCCTCACGAAGTTTTCCGGAAGGTGTTCTTCGCTTAGTTCAAAGCTCAGATCTACTGGGTCTTGCGGCCGCAGACTTTGACGCAATCGGTTTGCACATCTGACCATGTAGGCGGGCTTCTTCAAGGCAGGGCAGGGGGCTTGGTTCAGTTCTTTCACGAGCTCTTCTTCCACTATGGCAGCGGCGGGCCTGAAGACGTCGTCCACTGCCTTTCTTTTGACGGCGGCAGCAATTCTGGCAGCGGCAATAGCACCTTCCTCACCCGGATGGTTGTGGGCATTTAAATTGCAATGAACCAATCAGAATCGCAAAAGCCCAGTTTGAAACGGTTGGTTCAAATGTTATAGCTATACAGGTCTGTACTTCTTTGGTCATTCGTGGTGCCCCTATTCTTTAAGATAGCGGTGATGTCAGTGTTTCATAAAATTCCCCTGATTGAAGAACAATGCCCTCTTGACCCCAATCCTGTTAACTGGTGGTGTCACTACTCGGAATGTTTGCGATCCTGCTTATATCTTCGTCAACGCATTTAGCGTGGATTTTACGAATGTATTTTGTAGTGCTATTTCGAAAGTGCCTCTGTGTACTTTTTAAAGGTGTTTAGTTTTTCCAGCTAATCCAAACGTCTTGCACGCGCGATCACGCTTGTTCATGCAAAATTTGCAAGGCTAACCCAGGGAAGGTGGTATTTTTGTTTTATACTCTTGAATGGAACAAACTGATCCGTCACGGTGTTGATGAGTGTCTGAGATAAAAGCCGAGGATCAAAATTTTAAAAATTAGAAAAGCTCAAAATTTTTACTAATAAAATTTCATTGATTCAACAAGTTTTCAAATTCTACTATAAAAATTACTACTGCAGTGACGTAGCCAGTATGAGACAAACCCTAACCCAGGCACTTGCCTCAATAAAAATGTTGACAATGATTTTTTCTTAAAACTTCGTGCCTTTTTACCTTAAAAAATAATTAACATCTCCACCATACCGCAGCTAGTGCCTACTCTCCCAGATGAAAGTTGCTCGTGTCAAAGGAGTTTTAGTTCTCAGTTCGGCGTTTGAAGTTCTTCCCTCAACTATTAATAATGGACTCTAGTAAGCTGAATAACCTCGTGCTTGGTTATGTGCACAACAGCTTTCTCCTAGAACTACTTATGATCCTCCAGCTCTGGGTTTTTAAAACAGCCAATGTTAAGAATCCGAAATAACGCCCTCAGTTTTGAATAAAGGGGGCTGCTAAAATTTGACCCCTCGAGTTTCAATATCTTCACACACACCCCTTCTCATATTAAATGAACTTTCCCTAATTAACAGCTTACAAATAAATTATCGCTCAACATGAAGAAATCAAGTTTTGTTGTTTTCCACCCACCACAAAAGAAACTAAATTATGAAGTTAACATTACATAAATTGATTGTTTCTAAACATGAGCAAACATTTACACATTTAGGAGTGATCAGTGATTTACCTTTAAATTGGACAGGTCAGATTTCCTTTCATAAATGCAATCCTTGTGTATATGATAACATTAACCACTGATTCAGATTATCTGCCGAACATTTTCGATTCATTTCTTATCAAGTCAACCAAAAAAGCGTGATTCAAATACTGGACTACCTTCAAAACCTTCGTTTTCTTTCTCCCCCAAATAAAAATTAACTACAGAAAATATAATATCGGATTTACTGGTGATAAAGTGTGGAATTCAACTGGAGAAGAAACGAAAAAGCTTGAAAAATCTGTGTTCAAAATGGAGCCAAAAATCTTACAAACAGATCAATTCCGCTTGATCTACTACACACTACACTGTTCACTACATATCTTACGTCATTCCAAACATACTTCAAATTTTCAACTTGTTTATCTCGCTGTACTCGGGCCGTCTATAACGTTTGCCTTACTGCCGATACATTGTAACTGATATTATTATCCCTCATTATTAATTATTAAATTGTCATTTTTCTTCTGTCTTCGCTTCTCTGACTTTACGCAAGCCAAAATGAAAGAAAACCTTGCTAACTGTCTAGTCTAGCCTCTGGCTATTATGATTTTTGGTTAACATTATGAAGGGAAAACATTTTGTTGAGCCAATATGTGCACGTGAACCACAATCCCACAATACAAGTCGTTCTATAGCCGGAAGCAAATACCAAGAGGTTTCTATTTCAAAATTCTGATGACTTCGTTTCGTATTTTCCGGATCGCCCCATTAAGCTCAAAAGTGTTTTTCAAGTTACTGATGTTTCTGTGAAACTGGTAGCGGAGGTCACGAAATCAAAACTTTTTTCCATTAGGCCAGTAAAGGTGTGCAAACCCAAACAGACCGTTTGTATCCATTTTAAAGAGTTCAGAATCAAACGGTCTATTTAATTAGTCCTAACGCTCCAAGTTGAGATAGTATTCTGGAAACAGGAACTAGAGTTGGTCAGGAGTCAAAGTTGAACGTCATATATTTAAGTGTTAATATTTTACGAAGGCTGAAGTTCTGCGGTTGATATATTAACATATCTTTGAATGTTTTTCTGTTTTTAAAATTTATTTTATCTAATGCATTTGGTTGCTGAAGCACTCTGAAACGGAAAGCTGAAATGAGCGTTAATGTTACATAATAAACTGTTAATGATGATTAGTAAGTGAGTGACCTGCTATAAATGTATCTTATCATGTTGAAAAGGGCTTCTCACAGACCATCGCACAATGCGGAAACTGACAGATCTTTGACGTACTTGCAATGAGCTACCTCGTGTCACTCGAAGCTCTTGAGGTGACAAACGTAGGCGGTTTATCGTGCAGGTACGGTGGCTCTGAAAGGTCTGTCATCCACCAGGAACTTACTTCGTGGCATTAACTGTGGAAAGAACACGAGTTGCTGCACAACCAAGCAAACTAAGGTGAGCCGATGTAGCATCAAGTTCATTGTAGGGAACTGAGGCAGCATTGTTAGAAGACTTGAAAATGTTTTTTAAAAACTCTAAAGTTAAACAGCACCGTTTTGGGGAGTTAATATTCAGTAGTGACACTGATGTGTTAGAATTGTAAGTTATTTAGTTGTATTGAAAAATTGTAATTAATCAGGTACACGGAAGCACTTCGAAAAATTGTCGAAATCTTTGGACACATAGCGTCTCCTGTGCTAGAACATAAAAAAATCTAAATATTATGCCAAGGTAAAGTCAGTCAACTGTACCAGTCCATATTTTTAAA
>JAOBYF010723285.1:0-14660 GCA_025403605.1 Parazoanthus darwini
AACGTGGATGTAAGCCCCTGCACGCCAGTACAAACTTGCGTTTAATTGCACTTTCTTTGGCCACTGATGAAGAACATGCAGCGACTTGCATTCTAATTTCAGCTCGCTCAGAGTCGATGCAAGTCAGTGCAAGTCTATGCAAGTTGGTTGCCAAACGTAACGCAAGTTGAACGCAAGTTTAAAACTCAAACTGACATGCCGTCGACTTTATATGCGTTTGGCCAGGGCTTTATACCAGGTCTGCCGACAATCTCCGTCCCCGCAAGTTTCGAACAAATACCAAAAAGTTTACTTTTCTTTTACCAAGGCCCTCAGATCTGGAACGCCATCCCGACTTCTATTTCTTTCTCAAACAGCCTTTTTTCCTTTAAGAAAAATGAAATGCTTCAGGACTATTACGGCCATGACTCGCGTACCCTTAACCAATATATTTCCCCCCAAATATTTGTAAGCAAGTTCTTACGAGGAGCTCCTTTCCCTTTCCTACAAGAAACTGCCGTAAAGGGAATTCAGAATATCTAACAGAGGCTGTTCGTTTACTTTATTTACTTGTTATTTTAATTCCTGCTAACTGTTTCCTAGAATAGTGCAATCGTGTTTTCAGTTCATGTAAGTGACTATTGTGTTGTTAATTAATAACGCACCAATTAAATCTTTGCACCGGTCATATTCTTATTTATTTTGCAGATTAAAACAAGAACCCATTATAACTGTGATCATCCAGACTTCAACCAGGAGCTGCATCTACCTTTTAGGGTAATTTCGGCCTTACTCTATCAGTTTTTGCGCCATCCTTCTTCCTAACTTCATAATTGTGTGCATGTACTAACACTGATTAATATTATCCAGTTCCCGTCAATGTGTGAACGCCTGAAGATACAAGTTTTTGACTGGTAAGTATAGCTTAGTTTTGGCAAAGAAATCAGTGCTTCAGATTTGATGCCCTACATGTACCTGACCACATAGAAGCAAGACCCTATACCACACAATTTAGAAAAGACGACGAGCCATCAGCGTTTATAAATAGGCCCCCATTTTTCAAACGCAAAAACCTTTCGAAGTAGAAGCCCCCCCCCCTCCCCCTCCCCCTCGGAAACCAACCCGTTAAATATTTTTTTATTCAACGTATTTGGTGTTACTTGTTCAAAGCTCGATTTTCCTAGCACCGATAAATGTTATCCACATCGTGCAAAGCTTACGCAAACTTAATAAATAATCAAACTGTAGCTCTTCCCCCATGATTGGAAAAAAAAACTTTGACAATTAAATTTTACAGAATTTCAAACTCGAAAAAAACTTTTCTATATGGAAAGTGCCCAGTCTGTTGACAATTAAGAACAGTAATGCATTATCTGGGTAGTCGCTAAAGCTTTACTTGCCTGTGATTAATGCAGGGATCGACTTACCAATGATGACTGCGTAGGAACCACATATCTTCCAATATCCACAATTTCGGGTCAAGGAGAGGAGGGTGAGTGATATTAATGGCTATTTGTATTTTACGGCTTTTCAGTATATTTAATTACATGAACAAAAAGCGCTCTTAAAAAGTAATCTGAAATATTTTCAATAAAAGGTCTAAAAAGAATAACTAATGTTTCTCGGAAATCACTTAAAACCAGTTTATAAAATAGTAACAGATTCAAATATCCGTAGTTTGTTACGCAAGACCATGGCTCGAAATAAAAAAAAACTACGCTGACCAGAAGCTGTTCTACACAAAGGAAAGGTTTCCGTATTAGACATACTATCCTCAATATTCATACAGCACATGAAAATAGCTTTAGTTACGCCATTAGGGAATGCGCGCTCCAATTATGATACTTATGTTTTGTCCGAAAGTTTATTTAAAAAAACTGAACAGAATGAGAGTAACTTGACAATACATGGCTTGAATTTCCATTAAATCGGTGTTATATTGCAAATTATTCTCAAAGTTATAGTACTGCGCATGTGACATTGTTTTTGGATCACTCTTTCCATAAACATATCTTTACACAAAATGAAATAACGAAACAAATTGAATTTAATGTTTGATTGAATGGTTTTAGTACTAGGTTTGTACCAGAGGAGAACAAGGAGATATACAGCATACTGAAAGATTTTCAATGAAATTTGTCGAAAAGTCAAGAAGATTTTACAAAAAGAAATAAACTGGCCATTGGCAATGATAAACGTTTTCGTGATGGTGTTCACCTTATTTCTTTTCAGGTTTTCTGCCCACATTTGGCCCATCATTCGTCAATTTGTATGGCTCAACAAGAGAGTTTTCTGATCTTCCTGACGAGTATGATGATCTCAATTTAGGTCTTGTAAGTTTCCATCAAACTGTCTGGTACTATAAACACTTTGATCAAAATTAGATTTACGATTGGTCCACATTGGCGAGGAAGACAAGCAGAGACAAAAGCGGAAGCGAAAGGAGAAATCGATTCTAGTTTTACTCAGGGAGTGGAGACAGAAGCGTAGTTGTAGTAAAGATGGGCTGGGAACGGAAAATCTCCCTTATTTCTGCTGACAGGTAAACGAATTTGGAATTACTTTGCAGCACACTCTCCGATCGAATCTGCACAAAGTATCCCACGCCCCAACCAAAAAGAGCGCTCTTTACGTTTGATGAGTTTTTAACTCTTGTGCTTTCAGGGGGAGGGTGTAGCCTACAGAGGACGAGTATTGCTCGAACTGGAAACAAAATTGGGTGTAACACCCCAGGAAACAGAGGAGGATCTTCAGAGCCATGAAATCATTCGTGTGCAGGTGACAGTTGTCAATGGTTTTAATGGCTTTGACGAACAGTGAAACACCGAGTGTGTTTTGTGTTTGTCTAATATGTTATTGGGACATGTTTTGTTTTCTCCACTTGAAAATATCAGATTGACAAAGGTTTTGTGGTATAAATTTCAAGATAAAAGACTATTGTCTCTGCCAGTTTTCGACTTTTGACAATTAAAGGCCATCACTGACTTTGTTAAGCAGTTTTCACAAACTTAGTAACTCTTGAGTTTTAACAACTTTGTCAGTTCCTAGGCGGTTGTAAAGTAGTGGTCTGCACACTGTTCTTAGTTCGAGATATTACGTTTGTCATTTTTTCATATTCAAGATTCGAATACTTTATAGGCCACAAGTTATTTTTTAGACTGCTTTCTCCCACTTGAAACATTTTTTCAATAAAGTTCTACATCAGGAATACTAATATTAATCCGAGGACATAGCTGTTTTTGGTATAATTCAACAAGTAATTTTTTTACACTAAATAGTCAGTGCGTCATTTGATGTTAACACTTCCATAAAGCAAGAATACCGTTGAACTTTTTTTCCCCTTTTACGCTTTTTTAGCCGTATCTACGAAGACGCAAATACAAGCTCTATGCTTGCTTTATGCAAGCTACAATGGTCTCAACAGTCGATGGTCCTGTGGAATTTGAAGTTAGCATTGGTATGAAGATAATTCAAGTTCCTTCACTAAGATAATAGATAGCACAGTTACTGCACTTGTTAACGTGTTTCCGTTGTGTAAAACAATAAAACTGCTTTCATCGCAAAATGGTTCAAAAGTTAGGACTTTCTTAGTTCTGAGAAACTGTTCGACTATTTAACTGAGTTAAATCTTTTTAGGGGTTTCTTTTACAATTTTAGACGAATAATCTTAGTGTGGATTTCTTCACTTTATTCTGTCGCAACCATATACTGAAAATGAGCAGGTTTTCATCTCAATGGTTACTTTAAAGTTTTTGTGACAAACTCATTTGAAAGAACTCTATATTTAAGGTATTTATTAAACACAATTCGAATAATTAGATTAGCTGTAGCATTTGCTGTGGCCGGCATTCACTGAGTTTTGAAAGGAAATCTCAAAATAAACTGTATAATAACAAGAATAAGAAATATAATAAGAATAATAGATGTTTGCTGAGGAATGTTCCACTCACCAAGGATGATTTTTGTGGGAGTCCTCAAAAATATTAGCTGTAATTAAAGATACACAGAGAATTTAGTAAAAAACTGAACAGGATTGATTGACTGTCGGACATTTGTCTTTGCATAAAAAACGTTTAGGATTGGCTCTATATCTTGGTCAGTATTATGGCGACGGGAGCCAGTTGAGAAACAAAGGCTATGGACATTAAGATTGTTCAATGACCAGCAAACATTATACATCGTTGGAGGAGTATTCTCGTTTGGAGATCATTCCATTGCAATGTAGACAGATTTTCTGTAGACTGTTTTCTTATTCAAACTTAGGAAACTATGGCAACAAACTGGACACATCTGTTGCTCCATCGTCTTCAACGACTCCACCAACCAATGCAATCTACGATGGTTGTTACTACTACTACTTGCCATGGGGCGACACTAAACCTTGTGTTTGCGTGGAGAGCCACTGGGAAGACATCGCTTTTAGATTAGTTCCCCTCAATATCCTCACGCGTATGTGCGAGCGGCTGGTGAGTGACAGATTTGCTGTATTGTAATGTCATGGAAACTGACAACTAAAGGAGAAGTATTACGTTATGAATGTAAGTTAATCTCGTTGATTGTAAAACGCGTTAAAGATACAAACATAGTAACTACTACAAATCTGCTTGGTGTCAATGCCTTTGCTTGTTGGTCGATGTTTGTTATTACTGTTATTGTTATTATTAATATTATTATTATATTATTATATCATTATTATTAGTAATATTAATAGTAGTAGTAGTAGTAAACACAATTATCCATGAAACCGTATTTTTGGCTGATTTCTTGTATTCTATTTTCTAAAACTATATACACTTTTTGTAAGTGTTGTAAAATTGTATATATTTGTGAACATTTAGTGTAACAGCCCTATACTAGTTTTTTATTATCTTATAAGTTATTGTTTTAGTAGTAGTTGTAATAGTAGTAGTAGTAGCAGCAGTATTAATTGTAGTAATAACACTGTTTGTTTGATTTTTATATTTTCATGTTGTTTAATGTGATCATCAGTTCCACCCACGAATAATGCTATTCTGTTTTTCAATATTTTCAGGAGAAAAATGTTGAGAAAGTTCAGATGAGTGTCAAAATGAATGCACCGACTGCAGAAACAGCTGCTCTTTTGATAAACTGTCTTGACCAGTTGATAGCAGACACCAGGTACCTGAGTGGCTATGGCTGTTTGAACAGTAAACAAGGATTTTATTCTCAAGACCAAAGACTAGTCCTCATTTTCTGACAGACATAAGTTGTGAAAGATATCCAACAGTACTTTTATTACTAGTTCACTTTATGAATCTAAATTTGTGAGTTGAAAGGAACATTTACTCCCTTACTTCCTTCCCTCCATCATTCATTCATTCAGTTTCGTTTCTTTTTGAAAGTATTTCGTCCAATTGATTTTTATTGCATTTTCGCGTTTATGTCCATTTTCGCATTAAGATGTGTACGCATACATCTGTTTTCTGAATTTGTTCGTCCGTTTCGTTTCTTCGTTTCGTTCTTTCTTCCTTTCAACCATCCATCCATCTAACCATCCATCTATGACATCAAATCTCGTCTCATCCCATCCTTTCTTCCACCCTTCATGCATCCTTCATGCTTTCAGCTATTCATTCAAGAAGATAGTTGGTCTTTCAAGGAGCTGGTCAATTGTTATTTGTGAAGCGAAGTTGTATTTTCCTAAAATTTTCATACATCCAGTTTTTTCTCACGATTCTACTTCTTTCTACTCGTTTTACGTTTCTGTTTAGATTGCGTATATTTGAAGGCTACAGTATATACAGTTTGCTTCAAAAGCGTCAGTTAATCTTGAAACGATCTGAATCCCATTTTCTCCAACAGGAAACCGCTACCAAAGATCGACAGTCAGACTCTTGGAGTAAATGAACTGGATTTGAAACTACAGGAAGTGAGAATGATGGAAAAGGTAAAATAGTTTGTGTTTGGCAGCTAATAACTATCCACTTTACCTCTCAATATTATTATTAATAATAATAATAATAATAATAATAATAATAATTACAATAATAACAATAATTACAATAATAATAATAATAATAATAAAGATTATAACAAACGTCTAGTTAGTTTCAGGCCAAGATGCTGTTACTGCTGTTATTTAGGGCGCGAGAGACGTAGCTTTGGCTGCAATCTAAAGCATTTTTTTTAGTTTGTTTATCGTTACTGTAATAACGGGTAAGTAGATTCGAAAAACGGTGTTGTCAGTTTTCTTTTGTTTTGTAATTTCTTTTGTGGGTTTATTGAAACGAATAATATGGGAGTACATCTAAAGGTGATGCAACAACGATAAAAGATGTGGCCTGGTCACTTATGAAGACTATATATCATCTATTATCCTGGTGGATATGTAGGCTTACTGTTTTGTGTAAATACCATTTTTCAATTGTAGCTTGCAATCATGGAGGAAGCTACCAAACTTCGTGAAAGTGCAACAGATGTTCAGGAAGCTCTTGGTGAGATTGAAGGCTACGTGCAAAGGCTGAGAGATTTGGCAATTGAGGCAAGTACAGGAGAAAAGCCTTTTATGTGGTAACAATTCTGATGAGTTTGAAGGTTGAAAATCGATTCCATGGCAAGTATTGCTGTTTTTCAATCCCCGGGGGATTCTAATGACAAACATGGCGGCTTTGACGTCACATGAAAAGAATAGGAGAAACACCTTAACGCAACAACAATTTTAAAGTGTGACATGTTTTCTGTGTTTTCCTTTGCCAAAACAACTCATAATCTTTTTTTTTCTTTGTGGTCGAACGATAAGCCTGTTATTGCTGTTGTTGTTGTACCGCTGAAGTACTTTTATCAAAACTAAATAACGCTTGATTGCTTTGCAGCCCCAGAACAGCATGCCAGATGTAGTGATTTGGATGATTAGTGGCAATAAGCGTATTGCGTACCATCGTATTCCGGCCTACGACGTCTTGTACAACAACCATGCTGAAGCTTGTGGCCAAAAATGTGGAAAGATTCAAAATCTGTTCCTGAAGGTATGCAACGAAAATCGTTTTATTTTATATATTAAATTGTCTTCAATGGGTAAATGTTTGGTTTCGTATCTTTCGTTTGAAAAAATCACGCACAACTTTGGAAAGTTAACTATTGAAGCATTACTGATAACCAAATACAATCTTTGTCATCTTGTGAGAGTCAATATATATTCGGTATAACCCTAGACAGCCGTTTTACTAACAAGTCAGCCCGGGGAGGGAGAAGGACTTTGACGTGTAGACAGCTTTGGGTTAGCTTATTACTTTACATGACAATAGGTTTTAAAATAAAAACTGTTTATAAAGCAACAGTCGTTTCACAACAAGTCCGCCATCTTGGCTTTTTTTTAGATTTATTTTTAGCAAAAATTTCAAACTTAGTAGAAAATATGTATTAACAGCCTCAAATAGGAAAGTTGCATACAGTATACGAGACGGCGTCGACCAGTGAACATGTGTTTATAATTTAATACAGGTACTGCAAGTTTCGTTTCAAATTTTAGGTCGGCAAAACCTCTTTTTGAAAGGGGGGGGGGAGATTTTGAATCCCCTTTCCTTGCTGTTTTAAGGTTAAATGTCAAATGATCTCCAGTTAAAAACGCTAACTGTAACCCCAAACCACATTTAAATCGACACGAGTATTAATACCACAACTGCAATGGAATTCTGATAAAAAGTTTTGGGATCAGTTTGCAGCATAGTTTAGAATTTAAGTATATTTGGGCAATTTTCAAACGAAAGCTTGCAATCAGATTTCATCGCGTGTTTGAAAGATTGCCATTATCTTTATAAACCACTTTCTGTCGCCAGACCCTTCACAAAGTTTTTTTTGGAATTCCAGTATCCCGGAAAGAAGTCGTGGAACATTGAGGACTTCCCTGAAGTGCCGTCTCAGCTCCGCCTCATCGTGTGGCTTGGTCTTGAGAAGCACCAGGAGGCGTGGTCTAACAGAGAACAAGTGGAGGGTGACTTCTGTGTTTATGCCGAGACAGTAAGTCGCTCTGCTACAGTATGCCTGCGGCATAATGTAAATCCCATGTTCAGGTTAAAGGCCGAGCTATTTAACTTTGGGGAAACGTTAGGAACTTGCATGGGCGACTATTCAGTCCCTTCCTTAGTAAAGGGATTAGTTTTGAGAAGTCCTGTAAAGCATTTTGAAACCACCTTTAGCTTGTGGGGTTTAGCACACATCTGAATTTTTAAGCCCTTTGATAACGTTGCAGGATGGTATAACGAAAGGAGACTATTTAACAATGAAAATGTTCCAGTTATAGAAGTAATCATTTTTCTTGCTCAACTACTATTTGTAACAATCTTCTGTTAATTTTTATAAACTTCCAGTGAAACCCTGATCAGCTCAGTGCAATGTAAATGGTTTTGAACGACCTGCTTGACCACATATTTCGCCAACCTCCCCATAGATTGTGTTGGATTATATTTGAAATTGATGTAAAGTTTTATTTGTCTCGCAGTATGAGAACCAGATGAATGTTCTGAGCAAGTGGATAACTCGAGGATTGCCTCGTCCTGCCTTTTCAAATGCTAGAGGCGATGTGAGTAGCATTCACACGTGTAAAATTAAGGGCCTTCACAAACGAGGGATATAGTTGTCAGTATCTATTGTAAGTTGTCGATAGCAAAAAGTAATGGAAGACCATCAGTGCTAGATTCAGCTTTTCCACACATTGGAGATCAGATAAATTAATCGACAACCAATATGATAACCAATATCGACAACCAGTATGATAACTTGCCTAACTACGCATGTCAAGTTCGTTTTCAGAACATCGCAAATTGGTTTTTGCTCACAGATGGGAAGAATTAGTTGCTGATAACAAATATCGCTTTGTTATCGGTACGAATGCATTTTTCCTTTTGCAATGAAAAAGTATTAGTTGTCGATAACTGGATTTTGAGTTTGTTATCAATCACGTGGAACACATGTTATCAAGTATTGTTTTTATTAATAACTTTTTCTCTCTTACTTTTACAGCTTAACTTTTTGTAATATACTAGTTTCGGATAGATATCATTTGTTTCTTTTCGGGAAAATGGTGAACAGCCTAAGATTATTTATTTCAACTGATGCAAATTGACATCTTCAATTTCAAATATTATGTTTTTTTCCCAGAAATCGAAGCGTTTTTGATAATCTGGTCCTCTTTTCGCAGCCCATTGTTGTCAACGCCATTCGGGTTGTGTTAGGCCTGATCAGAAATAGCTACAGCCAGTATGAGGAATCAGGTAGTAGACAGCTAGGACACAGGTACAGAGTAATACCAGTATAGATACGAAGATATTAGCGTACAATACACAAAGATAGATACGGATACATTAGTATACAATACATAAGTATAGATATACAGTACATAACGTGAGATACGGTTGATAATGTAAGTTCTGATTCACCCGGTTGATAGATACAGAAAAAAGAAACTAAGAAACCACATAGTGGGTCTTATTTCGCCTATACACAACGTTTCGGCCATAACCTATGGCCTTCAGGTAAGTGATTGGTTGTCAATTTTGGTTAACAGCTAATCACTTACCTGAAGAAGGCCATCGGTTATGACAGAAACGTTTGTATCTCCACAAACGAAAGTTGCGGAAAAACTGTAGATGAGCATCACTGTACAAAAAAGCTACTTCCAGATTCATGCTAGTTAATAGAATGATCGTAAATTTGACAAGGTCGTATAATGGCAGGAAGCCAAAAATGATAGCACTTGATCACTGCGATCTTACTCTAAAATCTTGTTTTGGACCTGGCTTAGTTATCAGTCAACGCGAATATTTATAACTTTCAGGGATAGTCGTTAACTGGCAGCAATCCTTTTTGCTCAACTGGTTCTTTTTTTTTCTGAAAGTTAGTTCGATCATACAGTTTCCTACAATCGTCCCGCTTGCTTTCTTTCATTTCTTTCCTATTGTTGTAGTTTTTATCACAAAAAATATCGACATTTTGAAAAGGTCCCAAACCAAGAACAAAACTAGTTTTGTTTCGCCCAGTTGAAGGGGAGCTTCCCTTAATGAGAGCGAGTGCCACTACGTACGAACTGGCGTTCGTCCATTAAATTTCAACTCCAGCACTTCATTGTAAACTTAAAACAAAAAAAATCCTTCATAATCAACAACCTTTATAAAACATCTCTTTTTTCACAGTAAAATTTACCATGACTCGAGATACTTGTAAATCTTTATCAACTACGGTATTGGGTCCCTATGATTCACGATTTTGGTTTTTGAAGTTCAAACCGAGATTTTGATCAAATATGGCGTAACCTTGTGTAAACCTTAATAGCAATGAATTTTTTGACTAGTGATTTTTCATGAGTCTGTTGAACGTTCTTACTCGTTTACATTTTTCTTTCCAGTTTAATTACACTTCGTCTCTACCCTCTCGAATTTTGATTGTCTTTCACAGTTTCTAGGTGTGTTCAGATTTGTCGTTACAGTGTTTGAACCTGATATTTTTAGCTGAAACTTCCCAAAGAAGCGTTCGTACCACCAACAGGCTGGACTTGGGATACTGATTGGTTTATCAACCCAGAACTCAGGTAATTGAAGAAAGTTTGCAATTAAAGCCAATGCATGGAAGAGCACGTTTCTTGTTAGGTGTTGGAACATCCTGGGCCCGGTTGTTCGAAAGTGGGTTAGCGCTAACCCAGGGTTAAAACCTTAACCCGCGATTGGGTTTACCTCCTTAAAGATTGATTTGGGCTGTCATTTCGGGTTTTCGTAATTTGGTTTCCTTGGTGTGTTCTTCAATAATAATTTGGACTTGAATGGAACTACAGAGCTGAAGTTAAAACATGTTTTCCATCTTTTTATACTTTGATAATTTCCTGTTTTTATCACAAGGAAACCTCATTCAAGTCACGGAGAAAGCGAAAGGAAAAACATTTGGTGGAATTTCGTTGAAGTCTTCCTCTGAGACTCGGAAAGAAAGTGTGAGACGGTGCTTCCTGTTCTCAGGGTATCTACTGCTGACCACTCGCTCGTCCGGTGGCAGGCTCCACTTGGCAAAGGTTGGGCTATTGAAATAGTTTTGGTTTTCGGGGTTTTTCTGCAACTTTAAGCTTTGGACAAACGGACTTGGAAGGCGATGCAAATCAGTGCAAAATTTGACCTGCGCTTCGTTGGGTAACCACCTTGCTTGGACTTGCGTTGACTCGTGTCAAGCTTGGGTTTTGTGTTCAAATTTGAGCTTGTTCAGAGTCAATGCAAGTCAATGCATGTCGATGCATGTCAACGCAAGTCGATCAAAGCCAGTGCATGTTTTAAATGGTGCTTCGTTTGGCTTCCGGCATGCATGGGCCTTCACAAGTTTGTGACAAGCTTGAACCGGCCTGCGTTTAGATTGGAGCTTGTTTAAAGTCCACACAAGTTAGTGACCAAACGAAGCGCAAGTTGAAGTTGCAGGTTGCAAGTTGCAGTTGCAAGTTGCACAGGTTTTGGCAACAACTACCATATAACTACCGTCTTAGTAATTCATTATGAGTGAAGTGTCTTATCTAGTTGTTGTCTGCCAAGCACTCATCTGCAGGGACTTCCATTAAGTTTGTTGCATTCAGTAGCGTTTAATTCGAAATCTTTCAAAAAGCTCAGATTATTTTTAGTGTGTGTTTTTCTAAAGGGTAATTTCTACAAGAAATACGAGTACAAAAGAAAACCGTGTTTGGATGCATCATCGGGTTACTAAAATGAAAGCAAAAACACTTCTGTTCTGCTTAAGTTTGGTACATTTAATTCTAATCTAGTTGATCGTGTTTTCCTGTTGTTCATTTTGATTTGCTTCTGTACTTTCTGGGGAAAGGCAAGCTCATATTTATACCAAAATTTCTATTTTTTTCTTTTTGTGCAGAACGGCTCAGTTCTTCCGTTGTCGAACACCTTACTCGTTGAAGACTGCGCTGATGAAGGTAAGCGAAGAAATAGTTTAGTTTTAAAACGCTTCAAAGGTCAAGTCGATCAATACCTTAATATTTTATAACTGTCGGAATTTTTGTTGCACGTTTTTTCTAAGAACCCGAGTCTTGGCTGAGGCCCAAATGTTGTTATCACTTTTTTTGGCCAATTTAGCCTCGAACTGTTCATAAATTGTTCCCCTTTTAGTCTCATATAATTAATGAGATTGTAGCTATAGTTTGAAAAAATCCCCTGAACTTTCCAGTCTCAGGTTGATCTCTTAAAACTGTTCTTCAATTTGGGACCATGTGAGTGTCATTGTTCATATAAATAACTTGTTCTTATAGAAAAAAATGCGTTAAGTGTATGATCGTTTTCTTCTACTCTAAGTGAAATCTGCGGATCTAAACTTCCCTAGACCAGGCGTAACGCCTCGTTTTCACTATACCGGATAGCATTCGTGCCTTAGCGGATAGGCCTTCTGTTTACAGTACACCGGATAGCTTTCGTACCGTTGTATAAACCATAGCGGATAGACCTTCTGTTTACACTAAACCGGATAGCTTTCGTGCCGTTGTATAAACCATAGCGGATAGGTCTTCTGCCTTCACTATACCGGATAGCTTTCGTACCGTTGTGTAAACCATAGCCGATAGGCGTTCTATTTACACTATGCCGGATAGCTTTCGTACCGTTGTATAAACCATAGCGGATAGGCCTTCTGTCTACACTATACCGGATAGCTTTCGTGCCGTTGTATAAACCATAGCGGATAGGTCTTCTGTTTACACTATACCGGATAGCTTTCGTACCGTTGTATAAAATAAAGCGGATAGACTTTCTGTTTACACTTGGAACGATTTTTCTGGTACAATACGTTTCAAAGATATGGGATAGGATTTTGTGCCTCAAAATTCTGTTCTTGTTTATTCCGAAATGCAACGACATTGTGTCGGCACGAAATCCTGTCCGGTACAGCGTAAACGACGCCTTAAGCTTCAAACCTGACAAACGGCGAAGATTGCTGTCCTTGTCGTCATAATCTAGCACTTTCATTCTTCATTTTTTCTTCTATAACCAAATGTTCCTTTCGTCAGGCATTGAAGACTCACGCGTTCTATGCAAATTCTAATTTCCAATTATACGTAACAAAGACATTGCCACAGATCTAGTACCCAGGTTCCTTATTATCTCCAAGAACTGACCAGTTTTTCCGAGGGGAGACATTTTGCAGCGAAGTGCGGGGAGACAACAATATTGCACGCGCATTCCGTATTTCAGTCTTGTTCCCAGGCTGTCACGAGCTCTTCTTAAAAGACCGGTAACTTTTAAGATATGTCGGAATAACAACTCGGTGCATGCGTGTGTCTTCAGTAGCGCTAAACGCTGGGAATTTTTCAAGATGAAAATGAGTAAGCAGCATGAAATATTTCTTTAACCACAAAAGACTGCGCAGTTGACGAACAAGTAAAGATAAGAAAGATTCGCAATTTTAAGCCTTTGCTTTTTGCAACTGTACTTCCTTTTCGGACAGGTCAGATTGACTCACGCTGCATGGCCGGATGTAGTCGGCAACTAAAGCAGCTCCCTCACTAGCACTATTATGCTGTGAGGAGCGCGGCATGACATGCACCCCGCAGGAGAAAAAGCAAGTCGTGTCAAAGATTGGATGAGCTCGATATTGGAAGTCGGAATCCCCAAGGCAGTTCGTCGTTTTTTACAATCTTGTCCTGCCAATTCCTGCGGCGGTAAGGAACGGTTTTGCTGTTAGGATCCATCAGCGTCGCGGAGGGGGACCATACTGCACGGGCTGTCCGTACGTCCTCATAAACCCAGGGCGTAAACAAAAGAAGACGAAAAGAGACGAACAGAGGAAAACAAATGCCTTTGTTTCCGAGGATGTCCTCCGTATCATACTTCCCAACCACCGCTCACCAACAAACCCACATCAACATCCTAGGAGGGGAACTACAACACTCCGTCGCCTCACAATTCGGGGGGCGTGTACAAACCCCAAGCTGACGTTGAAGACAAAGATGGCAGTATATACGATGTCTGCATCATCAGCACTGCTGTGTATATCCCAGAAGACATCTTCTGTGAAGAGCTGGCATCTAGAAAGAGATCGACTCAATTTTAATTGCTCACTGGCGGTAGCCTATGTGTGAAAGAAACATGAAGGCACTCGACATCCGGTCCTTGGGAGATCTTGCAGCTGATCGCACAAGATGGAGAAGCATACTAAACCAACACCTCAAGACCGAGGAAGAGAAGCTGACGCTACGCAGGAAGAATTGTAACAATCCATAACTTTTTTCCCCGTGATGCTGATATTTTTCCATTCTGTTTTATTTGTTATTACATGTTTGTCGCCATTAAAACTCCAATACATCAGAGACCACCGGGTCTCTTCAGCACAAATGACGCTACTCCAACCGAACAGACAACTAGGATGTATTGCCCGTGATTTATCCGATCGATGGAGGAAAACGCCCAGGAGGAGGGGACTCCCATACTTGACTTGTCGGGGATGCTCGTCGTAACTTTTAGGGGTTAAAATCCGGATTTGGGTAACGCTTTGGGTGTCTTGGGATCATGGTAACTTTTAGAGCATTTTAAGAGCAAAAGTACTCGATGTCAAAAGGTTTTTTTTGCCATTAAATGTGCTATTTTCTATCACTTGTTTCTGTGCATTTCTTCGGTAACTTTTACGGGTCAAAATATGCTGGTGCCACAGCCAAATTGGTAACTTTTTAAAACTTTTGTCATGTCTGCATGGGAGTCCCC
>JAOBYF010724396.1:0-14660 GCA_025403605.1 Parazoanthus darwini
CACCGCGGGGACGATTTTCTGCGCAACACGGAGCCCGGCAACATGTTGCGAGTTTTTGAATTGGTTTCAAAAACTTGTAACACAACACGCAACATTGTTGCGCGGAAAATCGTCGCTGCAAGTTGACGCGTGTAACACGACCTCAACTTAGGTTAACAGAATTGTCAATTTTCACGGTGACTACGGACTTAAACAGCGTCAAAGTTTTATTTGACACCATAAAACCATTTTCAGTTGAGATTCTCCTTAATAATTTAGGTCATCTTGCTTCGCTGGATAACACTATCCTCCCTTTGAGCAACAAGGGTTAGAAATCTTTCGAATGTCTCCAAGTATTTTCGTTAATCTTGATGGAAAATGGTTTTTATTTAGACAAAATTACCTCAAATTAAACACAACATTAAGACAAGTACTAAAAGAGCAATATAGGTGTCAATAACTTGTGAGAGTCGACGTCGTAAATAAAAATATTCTGCAATTTGGCTAAATTTGGCTTTCTGTTCGGCTCAAAAAGAAATCGATGATCGTGACACAGCCCCTCCAAATATTTCATAAAAATAGCTTCTTGAAATACTAAAAACTGCCGCAACACAGTCCCTTTAACAACAGCGTATGATAAGAAGAGGAGGCTAACAAGATCGCTGGTCGGAACTTCAGTTTATTAAGTAAGAAAATTCCAAACCTACCTTATTTGCTTGCCTTCGAGCAACGCTAAAAATGTAGACGTAGGTCGATATTGTAACCAGAAGATTCACGGTGACGTAGGCCCATAATCCCATACGGTCGACATTTTCAGGCACAGTGTAGACCAACGTCATTGCAAGAGAAACGAGCCAGGTAAACACAATCGCCACAGCTGAAACACGAGTCGTCACCCAGGAAGCATAGCGAAAGGCGAATCTGATAGCGACAAGACGGTCGATAGTAACCGCTGTCATACTTGTGACAGAAGCAATTAACGCAAGATGTCCAACAAAACTAGTGGTCACATTAAAAGCGTCACGAGTTATCTTAGCTTCAAGCGGATAATAAAACGTTTGATATATCAGCATAGGCTGCGCAATAGCTGTATTTAGGGCATCGGCAATAGACAAGCTTACAATGAAGAAATCCGGCACAGTGCGGAGGTACCGGCTTGTTGCCACGGCAATTAGCACAAGCAAGTTACCGACAGAACCAACAATGGCAGAACAAGCAGACAGGACGGAAATGCCAATAGCTTCCTCGGTGGTGACCCAAATCTTAACATCCGACTCTTTACCCGCTCCACATGTGAAGTTAGTGGAGGTGGAATTAAAGCTGCAGTTCTCCATCATGACTCGAGACTTGTTGGATTGCTGTACAAGTTTGCCTGGTTTACTTTGTTGAACAGTTCCTATTGGAAGAAGTAAAAAGAAAGCTTTTTTTGTTTGCCACGCATGTCTAGCCTTTTAAATTGATTTGGGCTTCCGCAACAAAACGGAACAGAGCAACCGTTTGTGTGTCTAATTATTACCAATTATGATTCACAGATCTATAAATATGAACATATTGTCAACTTTAAATATACGCTCCTGGGCGTACAGCGTTCAAAGCGCCTGTTAATTGGCTTATATTCGGAGGGAAGCCCTTATATGTCGTGGAGAGAATTGTGCGTTTTAAAATTAGTTAAGCATATAATCGGATTGAATGTTGCATCTCAAAATCATTCAACCTACTGAAGGACAACATATACTAGGGATACGCGTAAACGCTAAATTGTGTGCGAAGTCTCGTTCACAGAAATATCGTTAACAGCATTTGACCAAGGAAAAGTTAACTTATGTCAAGAATACTTTGGTTCACGTCTATTTCAAGACTAATACAAGCCCATGATTCTGCTGGATTATTATTATTTTGGAAGTCGGGATGTATTCGAAAGGGGTCCATTTGGAGTTTTACAGAATCACTGTGGTTGGAACGCCGCTGGAAAATTCGACCCTGTTGAAGGAATATCGATTACCGAGAGCAACGAAGAACATCATTTCAAAGTGAAAGCAGCTTTTTTCAAAAATTGGCGCAATTCGATAACTAAATTCCCTAAAAAGTTGATGTCTGCAACCATTTTTAAACTACATTAGGTAAACAATGATTTTAATCAAGAACCTCAGCCGAGTTCAAACGGAATCGTTTCTTTAGTTGCCAGTACTTGTACTTTATAGCCTCCCCAGATTCTTCGCCGCGTGAGGTCTCTTCCTCGAAAAGAACTAGCGAAGAAGATATAATAGATTTCGCAGAGGCTACCAATACTTAACTTGGTTATAAGGTATAAAGGCGGATATACACTGAAACCCGACATACTGGCTGAGCTTTAATACACCAATTATACCTGCTACTTTTGTTTTAAAACGATGGCAAAATTAATGCATCAGTTTTAAAACCAACCGTTTTCATAAGATCAGTTTTAGAGTGATAAGGCAATAACAAGGTCATCTACAGGCTGAATATACTTTGTCTATACCAAAGGAACTTTGTTGATATATGCATTCAGCTCAGTACGTATACAACAAGTATGCACGATGAAGATTAGTGTCGAGTAAAAATCATCAAGTGTAAAATAGTTTTTTCATTGGTGTCATTTCAGACTAGCAAAGGAAAATTAACAACTGCATTTTTGGTAAGTAAAGATTTGGCGACCAAAAAAATAATCCTAATTGGTTGTCGTATGCAAAATTAACTTGAAATAAAAATCAGTTGTGTGTTGGTGTGCTATTTCTCTCAGGCGCATCTCAGTTTTTGTCGAATTTGCTTTGTCCATTTGTGTAAATTCTGTGGAAAGTTAGTGATGGCAAGAAAATTCTGGATGCACAAAAAGCTGGAGAATCTAGCAATTTCCAAAAGCTATTCTTTGAAAGCAATAGCATAACACAAACAGTATTGTTTGGTCTTCAGCAGTTCAACATCAATGAGTAAGAATATATCAAGTGTTGCTTCACTAATACAAACCAAACACGTGTCAATTTGAATTTTCCTTTCTAAATCTCCAAGGCCAAGCATTTACTGTTTAAGTTCTCGATATATGTGGCCCTTACACCCTATATCAGTGACGCATAAAAATGGAAGAAAAGATAGAAGCAATTATTAATACAAGTTGTGTTTCGCAAAAACTCATCATCTAATCCATTTCTGCTCACTTACCTGCTTAAAGACGGCTTTAATTTGACATCAACTCTCACGTGCACCATGCAATATTATTTATCAGAAACCCATGATCAGGCTGTTTGAGATGAATAAATTACAAACGAAAACAGATGTTGTACAAATTAAGCTACAATTCAGTGATGATACCCGGCACATGTAGATTGGCTTGGGCGAAACACTACAAAATAAACTGATGCTCTTCACCATAAAATGCAACATTTCAATAAAAACAATTGTAATTCAAACAATTACATTCACAACAAACATTGTTTTTTGCAAAGTCGAATTCTACTGGTTAGCGCATCCTCACTTTGACAACCGAATACAAGCGGCTGAGTTAACAAAAAGTGTTGTAGAGCAGCTAGTGAAGCAGTCGAAATTTATTCCAAAGGTCTTGCGGAAAAAGGGTTTATACAGAATAAATTACTTTAATTCCAATTTATGTAAAGTAATCGAAATATTTTTGTTTTTAAACAACAAAGAACAATAGACTTTCCCATCAAGGAAACTGTTTCAAGTCGTGTTGGAAAATATTAATTTTTGAATAAAATAGTGTCCGTAAATAAAACTATTCGAGTTTTTAAGAATCCGAAACTTAACGCGTTTGAGAGTTCACAGTTCAGTATTAAACTTAAAGGCAAATAAATTTGATACGGGTATGGCTAGAATTTTGATTAGGATGTTCTCTTTTGTCATTATTTTTATCACTACTAGCAAGGACATTTTTTTTCTTTTACCGTATGAAAGGCCGAATCATAACATTTAATTTAATATTGCAGTAGTAACGTATTCAATCCAAACCCAGTTTCAGCAATTGCATTAGTTTGTCGTTTTGAATCTGTAAAACCAGGAAAGCGCAGTGAAACGCTTTTGCTTATTAACATTTTTTGTTGATGCGAACTAACTTTAGATAGTTCCAACAAATTATCCAAAAGTTTTGTTCGAAAATTGTCCGGAAAAGAAGGAAAACTGGCCAAAGTGAAACAATCGAAATAAAACGTTCGAAATAAAATGTTCAGCATTTTACTGTCCAAGGTAGTTGTTATGTATGATTTATGGAGCTGAAGAGAATTGTTTTAACATATGTCAAACCAATTAATAAAAACTGCAAAGCTTTGTTTTGAAAAGAAACAAAAACAAAAAAATTTTCTTCAAAATTAATGTACGTACTTTGCCATGAAAATGTAACAAAGAAAACCCATCCTTTTCGTTGTCAATAGATAAGCAAGTGTTTCAATTGCCTACATTGTTGTCTCGTACCAGTCATACGAAGTTTCAGTATCCAACGAAACGAGATCCTTTTCAAGCTTTCAGTGAAAATCTGGTGTTACTGACACGCTGTAAGGTACCAGCAGAAGAAACAGCAGGTCAAAGTTAGTAATTACCATGAAATTTGGGGATTTAATTCTGAATTTTGTGGCATTGGTAAAATTTTTAATAACAGAATTTTTAACAGAGAATGTGTGGGAATTTTGCGTTGGAAGGGCACAGATCGATCCCATGTAAATTTTTATACATTCTCTTTTAAAATCATTTCGGGGTACTTTTTTCCCCAAAACATCACCTATGTCACAGTTTTCAATTTAAGGCCCTAAATCTTTGGTGTATACTATCTTTGATCTGTCTTCCTTTTTCTGACATTTACAGAAGGTTAATATCAGGATTTTAGTCAATTGAAAAAGCGCGTCGAGTTATGCATGGATTCACTAGGTCGACGATCAAGAACCATTCCAGAATGGGAGCTTCAGGGTAATTGTGGAAAAAACTTACCTTTCGTTACGGAATCCCAGTTCTAAAGCCAACCCAGTATCTGTGTAACCACTTCCATTTGGTCTGATTGCTACGCTTTTCTTTGTTCACATAATAATTATATCTCGACTATCCCGCTTAGCGTAGTGCTCAAACTCGATGCACAGTTTCTTAAAATGCTTCTGTCGATTCTGGCATGGAGTACTCGACGTTTTTTATGTCAAAAACATTTCCATAAATTTAGTCTACTTTAAGCGGCTTCTTAAGTACTATGCAAGCTTGTTTCTTGCGCAATTGACAGCTACTAAATTTTAAATGCAAATAAAAACCAGAATTGCTCATATAAATATAAATTATGTATGCGAGTGCTACACCGATAATTAACACTTAGTTAAAATCAGGAAAAATGTCGGTCGCTGATGTTTTACTGGATTTGAACGTAATATGCAGGTGAAGTCGAACCGGCGCCTTTAACGAAATTCAAAAGTGTTTTACAAACGTAAAGATATACTAGTGGTAAAATTTTTCAAGGTTAAAAATACACAAACATTTTCAACTAAAATAAATGCTTTCTTCAGGTGTGTGAGATGCCATTTCATTTAGTCGAAAACGTGTGTTTTAAACTTTTAAACATTTTACCATGCGTAAGTATATTTTATCTTTTTAACTTTTTAACTATTTAACGTGTTTTATCAAGTTTTATTAAGTCGGGGGAAGAAGAGGAATAATGAATAATATATAACGATGGCAACAGTATAATAAATTGTATATAACGATAACAAAGAAATTTTCTTGAATAATGAAAAATAAATATTCAGAAAATGGACAATTAATTATAATGTATGTGATAAATAAAGCGGCCTTCGCCAGTTGTCTTTCACATGGTCAACATGTTTTCATAAAAAAGGGCATAAAAGTTTCATCCGACTATATGGATGTGCTGTAGATCCAGATGATACAAATTCCTTACCTTTCTTCGAATGAACCTCCGCTTGCTAGTGATGATTCAGTTTACAGTTGTACGCATTTCACAAATTTGAGATTGGGTCAGGAGTGGAGAAGGCGCCCTGAGCGAGAATATGAAGAAAGAGGCATGGGAGATGGGGGGGGGATTTTTTTTCGGAATGATTTATTGACTTAACGTAATTGCTCTATGTTAACAAAATTCTTTTCAACCAACACAAAACGGAGTCAGAGACGTCAACTCTCGAGACTATTTCGATGGTAATCTCACGCATTTCAGGTCAAATTTTTCGTTTATACTGTACAAAAGAGCTAAAAGCAGGCAAAAAAATAATCTTACGTTTGCCGTAATTCTAACCTTGGTTCTGTTATGGCGTCATAGACATTTTGAGCGAGTGAAAAGACAGGCGTTGTTTTCAGAGTCATTTTTTGATCTCAAGACTCGTTGCGTGCAGGTTCAAGCAGGTAACAAACATAAATGGCAATTTGATGGATTGCCTCGGGAATGAACAAGCCGTGAATATTTGCATTTTACACTGATATGCACCAGCACAGGACGTGCTATCTGCCTTGCCCACTTTGAAAATTCTCTGGGGGAGGGGGACGTGCGCACACTTCCCCTAGCGTTTTTACTACGACAATAAGCAGCATTAACTAAAATTAATTTCCAATACATGACAATTTAAAGAAAGAAAGTTGTTGCTGTTATATAGTATCACAAACCAAGGTTAACGAAACAACCGGATCACTGCTAATTGCATTCTATAAAAAACAATTCACAGCATGTCTTTCAGGCCAAATAAAAGAAATGGTTAGCATCCTTTAGCTTTTTTCTCAATTTTTATAGTTGGACTGGTGATTTTTATCTATATTTTAAACATATTTGTTAAAAAAAAGTAGAGGGAAGGAGAACTTCCTGTCATGCACACTACTTTCGCTTCCAGCCATCGGTTTTATGATCGTTTTCTTTATTTTATGTAAAATTAGGTCTTCAATCGACATCTGAACTGTGGAGTGTCTTGTTTACCATACAACTTAGTTATATTTTACTGAAACAAACGATCCTATCTCAGGAAACAAAATAGCCACATGTCGTCACTCCCACAGTTCATCGAGTTTCAAATTAATTATATTACTGATAAGTTAACACGAGTCTCCGGCTTACGACTCAATCCCACACGGCGAATGTAACTACCCTTAATTGACAACAAAGGCGAATGTCATAATGAAAACCTATAAACTATATAGTCTATGTACAAGTTATATACAAAACCCTGTATGTTTCCAAGAGTAAAACTGAAACAACTTATTGTACACAAAGTAGGTAATCGTCAAAGTACTTAGACAAAATATTAGATTGAAGCATATAAACCCTCTCCTTTTGCATCAAAAGTTTACCGCGCGTCATTAACAACTGTGAATGATGTGCCTTCATCCAGCGTTTCGCAGAGCAAACGCTTGTCTTATTAAAAATAGTCCGCTGCTGATATAAAAAGCCAATTGACGACCCTCAAGGCCCCGGATCAGAAGCTGTAAAACGTGTGAATAGTGAGCAAGTATTGTTCTGAGTGTTTTATATGAACAAGAAATCATCTTTTTAAAAAAGTATGAAAAAATGCTCGAGGACTTTCTCAATGCTCGGGCGAAGATGCCAACCAACTATTTTTTTATTTTTGGCACGATAAATTACCGAAAAGACAGTAACTAAAGACTATGGCATTTAAGTTGGCCGTTCAAAACAAACTTGGAAATGCTGAGAGGGAATAACTACGAAGATGAAGAAACCGTCATCAAATGTGTGGAAAAGACGTTGTTTGATTTACCTTTACAGAAAGAAAGCCCAGAATCCTGGCCTCGCTGGAGTTCTTCTGATGGAAGAGGCTGACATAAACTTGATTAAATTAGACCGAGAAAATGAAATACTTTTCAAACTTCGTTCTTATTGGTTGGGGTCATGACTTCGATAGGGCACGGCGACTGTCGATATCAGCAGGTGTCTTTTGGTAGTAAGATCTTACTGCTTTCTCAAAACAACGGAATTTTTTGAATTCCCAAAGGAAAATAATTAAAATTAGCTGTAAGTTATTGTATGTGGTAAAAGAAACTGAAAACGTTGTCCTGTTTCATCAAAACTGTCTATCAAATGGTTCCCTGGAACAACTGAGCTGAAGGCTTCTCGAAACAGTTATAATTGTCAGCCGCTGCTATTAAAAGGAACTTATTGAATCTGTCATGTACAAATTAAAATACCCCATCAATTGTCATGTAATTAGCCAAGCGTAGGGCCTTCAAATTAAATTGTGATCCTAATAATAAATAACAGGTCTATTTTCGTGCATTTCAACTCAAAGTGCTAACTAGAAAATAATATCAGTGTTTTTATTACCATTTGGAGTGACTGAAAATAAACAGTGATATGTGACAAGAAGAGGATTCATATGAACTTGATAACAGTTCTAATTCTGTTAATCTATTTGAACTCCAGTGTTTTCACCTGCTAATTGTAGACACTCAATTGGGGAAAGAGCTTTTGCAACAACTAAAATGGATGTAAAACTATACTACAGGAAGAACCTTTTATGAACAAAGGCTTAAATTGTCTCAATAGTCCAAACGTTTTCGTTTTAAAACCGTCAACATAATTGTTAGGGAAGACTGAACTTTCGAAAAGTTTTTCCCTGTCGGGAATAAAAATACAACATTTTAGTACATGTAAAACATGTGAAAGAATGAATAATTATGAAAAACGGAAATGAATAATAAATAATGGAATCTAATCTGAATTTTCAGAGGCAATTCTTGAGGCTCATGAATTATGCAAACACGGCCTTGAAACTCGCGCCTTTAAGGGCCGGCATCCCACTCATTGGACAGCAAACCTCACATGCATGTATTGTAGTAAAACTAAAAACAGATTAAGTAAAAGCTTAAATATGTTTGCCGTAATCCTTATCTTGGTTCTGCTTGATCAACGGTGATGTTTTGATTATGACACTGAGGAATCTAGCGTAGTCCCATGCGAGAGTCATTGCGGGAGGGACCAAGCACGTGGCAAACAAAAATGGCGGCTTGATGTAATGATTCCGAATTGCTTAAGCCTCAACTGTAACTGTAAGCATTTTTCCAATGAAAACACACCCTCGTGTGATATTTACTTTCCAGTTTTCGAAACTTTTCTTGGGGAAGGAGAAGGCACACTCCCAACCTCCTATCGCTTTCTTTCGCTCATAAAGTCTCGCGAATTATGAAATTAATAATTTGATGCCCTTACAGAATCTTCTTGTTCTTTTGATTCAAGTCACGTCTTGAAACTAATCCAAGACGAAGTTCAACAGCTTTTATGCTAAACAGGCCTGAAGAAGAGAGATCAGAGAAAAAAAATGTTTATACAGAACAAATTACGTAAACTCCAAACTTATGTAAGGTGATCCAAGTTATTTTAGCTTTAACCTTTAAACGTCTATTGGGGGTTCTACAGACCCCCCTCCCTAGATTTTTCCAACCTAAATCTGGAGCTTTGCAGCATTTAAAATGAAACTTGCAGTACCTGTAGTCTAATTGATAACACATCTTCTGACATTTATTGGATGACGTCATCGTTTATAATTTTTGCGAAATAAATTATGCAAATTGAAGCTTGAATCAAGAAATGGAAAATTTTTTACAAAATGTCTTCTATTTTCAATTATTTCATTTTCTTTTTTAAAATATTTTGCTATTTGAGCCTATAAAAACATGTATAACTATTAAAATCAAGGAAATTTACTGAAAATTAGCAAAAAAAAAAATTTTTCGAAAAACCCAAGATGGCGGCCAAGATGGCTGGCATGTTTTCCAATTAACACATTTTTGTTGTCATTGAAAGTAATTAGCAAGGTTAAATCTGCTTACATGCCAAATGGCCAGCTTTTATCTGTAACCTTTTCGAAAATCTTTAGGGGAGGTCAATAGAAAGAGAAGATCAATATTAGCAAAAACCAAAAAGCTCGGGGTTTTGACATAACGGTGGCACTAAAAAATGTTTTTAAGAACAGAAAACGTAACGAGAATGTACGGGGATTTGCGTTGTACGGGCACTGATCAATCCCATGCAAATTCTCAAACATTCTATTTTCATGCCCTTAATATTCGGAATATGCTAACTTTGAGATACCTTTTTTACTTTCTGGTAATTACAGAGTGCTAACATGAGGTTTTCAGTTTACTCAAACAGGCGCGTCGAGTTATGCATGCATATCTTAGCTTAACCAATCACGAACCATTCCAGAAATGGAGCTTCAATGTATGTGTGTAGTCACGTCCATTTGGTTTGATTGCTATGTTTTCTTTGCTCACATAAGAATTCATATCTCGCTTTAGCCTGCGTAGCGGCTGTTTTTTTGGGGAGAGAGCAAGCGTCGATGGAACGAGCCACCCCGATGCACGCCGTGGTGCTTATACTCGACGTACAGTTTCATAAAAAGATCTTCCGTGCTGGGATAATAATCGCTTTCAACACGCTTTTTTATAAGAACAACTTTATAAGCACAACGAGGCTCAGATTGGCCAAAATTTAAGAATAATTTATGAACAAGCTGAGGCTCGGGCTCGATAGCTTTTTTAAAACTTAACCGAGCCTCGATTGATACAATAATAGTATGAATAAAAAATGATTCGCAGTTATTCTCGCACGATTTCTAATGTAGTCTTCATTGATGCAAGGTCGCTAAAAGTTTTGAATCACCTTCATAAACTTGCAACATGTTGCCATTAAAAACGATGCGCTAAAAATTGCTTTCCGCTTCCTGTTTACGTTGGATGATGCCGGTATTTGTGCAACATTTTTGCATCAAAAATTGTTCACTGTAACATTACATTTAAGTTTAAAGCCTAGGTAGTACGAGCAACAAAAACGTGCAACTCACCTCGCGACAACGCTGAAAAACAAGTTAACAGAAAGCGAAATTCCGTGAATGGTCTTTGAGCCGCCTTGACATGACTGACACTCTCAACCAATAAGGAGCGCCAGAAAGTAAATTTGTTGCAAAACAAGTTTGTTTTTGAGTCTAAAACGCGAAGCATTTTGAAATTTTGTTGCAAAAAGTAGAACGGACATCTACTTTCTGCATAACACGTTTGCAACTTGCAACACACTTTTTTTTGCGAGACAGGTTTTGTGCTGGGGATGTAAAACGCGTAGCATGTTGAGAGACGAGTTGCACGTTTTTGTTGCTCGTATTACCGTAGCTTTTAGAAGGTTTTAAAAGTACTTCCACACACCTGAGGCCTCATTCAAACTATACTGAATAGTTTTCGCGTTGTCGTACAAACTATAGCGCACAGGCCTTCTGTTTACATTCGGAAGGATTTTTTCCGCACACGATTTTTACCATCACATACAAGACTTTGTGTCGGGACGAGCTCCTGCCCCATCATAGTGTAAATGAGTCGCAATCAGACCAAATATTTTTCATTTCGCAGAACGGCTAACAACTGCTTTTATAAATACAATCATGAGTTCCGAAAGTCGTGTTTCTAAAATCTATTAATTTGAGGTTGTTTGTCGGTGAATAGATTAAAGTATTTTCATTTCATAACACTCATCAAAAATACTGCAATTATACCTTTTTGTTCAATTTTTTAACTACTTGCTGCAGTTTAAAGCCGACATGTGCTAAAGCGGCGATAATCTGTTGGAGACTTTCAATAAAAAAATACGCAATATATACCTCAGTAAACATACCTAAGCAGTTTAAAGTACCTTTGAAGATTTACAATAAATTATATATCACTCTGAAATTGCTATCAGTTCAACAATTGACCATACGTTCTTACTAGTAAATTCTTATTCTGTTCATTATGTAAGAGAACTGGATGAGTTGTGTACTTTGAAGAAAGGTTTCCACAATATTATCCATTATTTTGAAGGAACCTTGCAATCGCATCATATTTTGTGTTAACATTTCTCGTCGGCCGACTAATGAAGTCTTTCAAAGTTTTGCAATTAGGATCTTAAATTTAGCTTGCCAAAGAAAAAAAATATAACCGCTACGCGTTTAAATGATGATTTGACGTTCTCGGCGAAGGATACGGAGTAATGAATAACGAATAACGATAACAAAATGGAAATGAACAACAAATATTATGGAGTAATTATCAATTAATTTCTAAGACTCTTAAACTTTAAGGTGAATAATGATTCTGAGTATGAAGAGTTGAAAACGAAAAAGATAGAGCAGTCTTTGCAAGCTGTATTTCACACGGTCAACACGGTTATAAAACAAAACTGCTGGATGGTTCTTTCGGCTCTGGTTGTGCTCGGACATGTATAATGATTTTTATCCATCTGCATCTAAAATGCAGAAAATGCCAGGCTACTAACAACATGGCGATAAGGTGTAGTGGCTGGTTTCTGAGATATATTTGCGGTGGAAGAGGAGTCATGGTTTATGTCCGAAATATTTGTAGGAATCATGATTTTTTATTTTAAATTTAGGGAACAAGGAGCGACGTCCAACTATAAATCATCAGTAAATTAATTTACTATAGAATGGGTCATGAATTATGATCAATTTGCAGATGAACTCAAGAGTTACTGAATTAAAAAACGGCTAGTAATCAGGAATATCCTAAATAAGATGAATCTGCTTTCTGACCATAGAAATAAATAGCTAGGTTTGTTTTTGACAAATTGCAAGGTGTGAACTAGACACTTTGTCTGGTCTCAGTGTTCAGCTGTGAGTTTTCATTTTTACTTTGGGAGATCACAGGAGTGCTTCCGTGTATAACTTCTTATTGAAACTTGTAGGCTGCTTAGTTTAAATTTTTGCCTAAACATCTGAAGTTTTGTTTCTTTCTCCGTCGTTTATGGCCCTCGATTGAGTGCTTTCAGTTTACAAGTTTTCAGTCCAGAAACAAAAAAGAATATATTGTCTCTTTGTATTAAAATATGCTTTAGTTTCGTCTCTTTGAACATTGAGAACCAAGAGCATTTATTTTTTGCCGAACGACCGACCTCAAGCAAGTGTGGCGAACCATATCGACGAGAACATAAACTCAAGTGGGGATGGTCGGCTGTAATTAGGGTCTATAAGACGACAAGAACCAATTATATTGCCGGAATCAAAAAGAAGCAAAAAAATAATGGTTTTACTTTTCAGAAAAACTTGAAAATCATTCGAAGTTAGATGTGTTTCATTTTTCTGGTAGACTCAAAAACAAATTAATCACTAATAAAGTGCTAACTTTTGAGCTAAATCGAAAATAACTGTTGTGATAACGGTAGAATGTTGATTGCATGCAGTTCTTGTTTTCCATCACCTCTGAATGACCACGGCTACTTATGGCTATATAGGCGGATTTCAGCTGACGTAATGTTTACAGAGTAACGCCTTTGAGACTCGAACAGCTATAATCAAGAGCTGGTAGACTCATTAATAACAATAACTGAAATCCTCCTATACTGGAAACAACGTTAAAGCTGAAAACGGCAAACATTTAAGAACGAGCTCAGAACTCAACTCAAAATTCAAAAATAGCAGAACCACTATTATCACAATGCACACTTCGGTAAACATATTTTGCAAAAACACCTGAGCAAGTATTAAAACGCCTTTCATAGGCAAACGCACGCTTTTTCGGCAATGAAGGACAAACTCATGAATATGCCGAAAACTCAGCTTTGCTCAAATTTGAAAAATAAATGAAGTAATTTAGGTTCAATAGCAATATTTGAAAACAATGCGAAGCTGAATGTGACAAAATTTAAGATCACTGAACTCAAACCAAAATTATTCGTTTAAGAGATTACTGATACGAAAGCCGTGTAACCAGCTATTTTTGCTTCACAGAGGAATAAAATGTGAGTTTGCATGAAACAAAAGGTACATGGGGTGTCGGAACAGCCGGCAAACACGTAACGAGTCTAAAAGGAAAAATACCTTTAAAAAAAGCCATTTAAAAACATTAGAATCTGAAAACCTTCTTTAAAAATGAAAATTCCCCCAAACTGGTTTTTAAGGTAGAGCAAATATTTTGGAAAATCATAAGATAGCGGGTCCGTTTGTGGATTTTCGAAAGCGGCATATAAAAGCGACAATTTATAACGCATTAATATTCAGTAATTCCGTGGTTAAGACATTTTAAACCATTTTATGCGTTGGCTAAGGACTTGGATAGACGCTGCTGATCAGAATCTGTTTTTTGATCAACCGAGGCCTAGGGTGACGGATCCAGTTCGCTGGCGAAAGCCAGGGCCAACAAATTTGTTTTGACGCATTGAAAAAACTCAAAGTAAAGATCAATATAAACAAGGGAAGCGAAAAACCAAAAATGGCCCTAAGCTTTACACTGTTTTGAATGCAGTGTGCTCCATTTAATATCTGACATGGCTACTGAAAGCCTGTTGACGTAGCGTAAAACCAAAGTCAATGGAACCTTGGGTTGCAATTATAAACACCGACATTTTGTGAAATTGGAACTCAATTCGATTTTTAAACTTCAAAAAACAAAACTGAGTTGCTTTAAAAAACTACCGATTTCAAACTTATAATCCAGAATATCCGGTTAGCTGATTGTGAGGATCAAATCACTCTTAAAGGGCACGAATTACAAAATCAAGGCAAAGTTTGTAATTTCCCCGGGAAGTACTTTCCCGGACCTCCTCCCAAGTTGCTCCCTTGGGCTTAAGAAAAAATCCTGAAGTCTGGGTACGGCACTGGACTATCAAATTTATATATAGTTGTTTTTACCTGTTTAGTCTCATCGCCGAATGCACCGTTTTACGCAATTGCATGTTCCATCAGCATTCA
>JAOBYF010725507.1:0-14657 GCA_025403605.1 Parazoanthus darwini
TTTATCAACTGTAAACTCCTAAAAGGACACAGAAACAAGCATTTGTTGACAAGATCTTTCTGATGTCTATTTATTGTCTGTTGCTCTTTTCTTTGTGAAGATCTGTTGGTCAGTTCATCTATTCCTTCACCTGTCACCTCTCCCTTGCACCTGATTTCTTTTATCCGCTTCCTAATCTGATAAACTGCTTAATCGTTTTATTCTCTGTGAACCAGTTTTAATACCAGCTCCAGGTTTGTCGTAAAATTGCTAGATTCTTTGAGAAAACTTGCAAATGGCGTGAGGACAGCTAAGAAAAGCATTAATCAGTTTAAGAACAATAGTAATTGTGCTGCAGCTTGTCTTTTAGAAGTGTTTAATACAACTGAAAACATGTCAAGCTTCAAAATTGTCTACCCATCGCCCTAACACTGAATTTATGAAAAAAGGATCCGTTATGACGAAGCCACACTATGGAACAAAGTTCCTTAATCAGTGAAAAAACACTGTTACTTGGACCTTTCAAGAAGAAGAATGCAGCTTTGACTATCTTTAATGGTTATATCTAGTCTTAAAAACTTTTTACCTCAAGTCTATTGTGTTCTTCTATAAAGTAGTGTATACTGTACAATAAATGAATGAAACCTGTTGTTTTCTGTATTTAGGTCTATTGTATTGTTATTTAGTCTTTTGTTTTATGGCGTTCCCGTGGGCGTTACCATACTTGTTGCTCAAACTGTCTTCTTACCGTGCGATAATCCATCATTACCCAGGTCCTTCCTCCGTCACGATCAATGTTCCTGTAGTTTGCAATGTACAAAGAGGCCGGTCTTTTCCCGTTATTGTCAACGGTAAGCGTGCGCTCCGTCTTGTTCTTTGCTTGGTAAATGGTCCCCGCTCCTCCCGACTCCGTTCGGCTTAGTCCACCATGAGCAACTAACGCACCGCTGTACCGGCTGCTTTCATAATGCAAAGCGACACGTCCTCCTGCCCCACCCCCACCGTCTCCAAAAGATGCCTGCGAAACCTGTCCCCCATTGGCTTGCAATTTACCCTTGCCGTGGAACTGAGTAGATTTTAGGAATATACTACCTCCGCTGCCACCACCGCTGCCCTTGTTGACTGCAGGAGCCGCTGAAACATCTATCAAACCATCGACCTGGATTAGGTTTTGAGCAGTGAGGATGACGGCTCCTCCTCCACTACTTCCACGCTGTTGAAAGAGAACATCCATTTTGTTTCAACTAAGATTAATGATAGAATCCACTGCGAGTTACTAGTTGTTTCTTTAAATTGTATTTGTTTTAGAAAGAATTCTCTTTGGCAGCGTTTTTTAAAGAAGAAACGTTTGTTCGAGGAGGGGATTAGTAAAAAATTATAAATATATCAATAAATCAATATTTGTCTCTTCCTAAGATAGCATTTTCAGTGTATGTCATTTCTTAGTATAACATTAGTATAAACATCTTTCTCATCTCCTTCATTAATATTTAAAGTTATATCTTGAAATAAACTGTTAACTCAAACTTGCAAAGAAAATCATCTTTGGTTAAACTTCGGTTTAACTTTGACTGAAACATTTCTGCTTGTAAAACTTGTTGAAAGCTTTTACTGTTTGTGAACCACTTATGCAAAAATTAGTAAAAAGGTTTAGATTAAACTCTTCTGTAATTAGTTTTTTTAAAATAATCTTTTTCAACTTATACACTTTCACAGCAAAGCAAACTATATCTTACCAGTTTCATGTATCCCGCACCTCCCCCACTACCGTAATCTCCTGGCTTATCCAGTGACCCATAGGCTTTACCGACCAGGGGCTGATTCCCTCCACGTCCGCCAGCGCCGCCGTGCCCAGCACCAGAGGCACTTTGAGAAGAAGACAGCCCAGGCCTTTGGCCTTGCTCAGAAGCATAGCCACGCGCATGAGCAGTAAGAACTGCGCCTGTATCAATGTAAATGTTCCGCCCGTGAAATACAAGTTTGCTGACATTTGCCGTAGCACCAGCATTGATGGTGAGATCTGCAGTAAGGTTAAAGCTCAGTTGAGAAGGGTTTGGAGTTGTGTGGTGAAACGTTCCTCCATTCAGGATGGTGACTGAGTTCATGACCATTGTTCCTTGTCTAGCCGTGTTTACTCGAGCGGAGGGTGTGATGTCAAATCGACTACTGAAGGAAACATACAGGTCTTGCACACCCGACACCTGCGCCTCTACAAAGAGATTTGATTCCTGCAAGTGGACCTCGTTTGGAAGGGTGAGGTGAGAGTCCTAACAACAAAAAGGAAACCTTTTCACTAATGATGAAATAAATCAATCACAGTTTTTATAGGATGTCAAAGTAAATTAGAAGGTTAAAAACTTATATTACTCATTTCTCAGCAAATCTATTCTTTATACAGAGTTCGGGCGCCTTTACAATTTCGAAATTCCGGGACTTCCCAGAAGTAATTTGGAATTTTCAAGGAGTATTTTAAAATCACTGTAAACGTAACAGACATGCTTTGTCGCAATCGACAGAAAGTTAAAAGATTTTTTCCAAGGCTGATTCTGTCTTTGTTAAAATTTTTATTATTACCCTTTTATCCAAAACATTTTGAAAAAAAACCCATCTTAATCCACCAAGAAAACATTGATTGATCACTTCCGGAAGGAACTGATAGTTTTTATACAAATTAATCACTTTGTGTTCCAGCCCGGAACACCAAATCAAGAGATCCATTAGAGAAAAGCAATCCAAATTTCACGTCATGTCAGTGGCGAGTGGCATTATACTGCCTTCCTTTGGTTATTAGTACAAAAAGTTTTCGACAAGTACCAGTATATTTCTAATGGATTAGGCACTCTGTGTACAGCAAATATGACCAACCTGGTAGGTTCGTATGCTAAACGGAATCATCGAGTTGTTACTCTGCGATACATCTACTAACTGTTGCGGTCCCACATGAAGGGTCCCAGTGAAGTCCCCACGGTATTCTTTGACCTCCAAATTCACATTACGCAAATCATTTTGAAGAGCTAAGTGCGCACGCCCGCGAATATCCAGAACATCAAGATAAAACTTGGTAACATTCATGTCCTGGAAAACCAACCAGCTTCTTGAACTGTCCTGGCGAAGGTTGCTACCATGAAAATCCGGTCTGTCTTGACCAATAAACAACTGAAGCTCGCGAAGAGACGCGTACTTCTCCAATCGCGTAATGGTGACTGTCAATTGGACGACAGAATCTTTGATATCTACGTCCCTAAACACGCCTGTGTCAAAGCACCCTGCAAAGCTGAAATCCAATATATGGTACCGATCGTGCTGCTCTGAAGCTCGCCTCGATGACACGGTAATCTTCACCCTGTGGTCGTTTTGGCAGTTCTGTAAATGAAATGAGTTTTTGTCAAAGCATACAGCAAAACAAACAGCGTGACAATTTCCGAACTCAACGTACAAAGAATGTACATTTAAATGTCCCTCAAAATAACGCAAATAACATAAACGTGGTCCTCGCAAAGTGCCTATAGACCTGCTCCAGCAGTTACTAGTATAGATGGTTTGGGGAACTCAGCCATTATAGCAGTACAGTAAACCACAGTAGAGTACAACTGTTTAGTATGTGTATCAGAAGTATAACAGGTAATACAGGTTTTTAAAAACTAGCCATTGCGTGGCAAATGCCTTGTCCAACCCATCTTTTCACTGGCTGTGGTCATACTAGTGCTTGAATGGCGCTAGAAGCTTGTTTGCTAATGAGTGTTTGTTGACATTTTAACGCGCAAGGACGCGCTATGCAAACAAAAATTCAACAGCAAGCTAGTTTTTAGGCTGAGCGCGGTTCAAAAGTAAGAATGACAACAATCATGCTGTTTGACTTGAAATCTCTAAGAACACACTAAGATTCAAAACAAAGTTACTAAAGTTGACTCAAATAGTTCCAATTTCGCTCTTTCAATGCCTTTTTCCTAATTAAATTGATAGCAAAGCAGTTGAATGAAAGTTAGCACGAAAAATAACTGTGAACAGCAAGATTAGCTTCGTCTCTAGACTCTACTTGGGATCGCTACGCAGCTACTCAGGGCCATCGAGAACTGAGGAAGCTGATAAAATTGTTTCCTTGAGCAACAGTATGTAAAATAGCCCACCTCTTCACAAACAAAAGAAGAAAGTTACGGTCTGGTTACAATCTTCTCTCTTTCTCCCACTCCTGGGAAGGGGACTCACATACCTGACTTGTCGGGGATGTTCGTCGTAACTTTTAGGGGTAAAATTCCGGATTTTGGTAATGCTTAGGGTGTCTGAGAGATCGTGGTAACTTTTAGACCCTTTTTCGGTTCGTTGATCCCTGGACTTGCTATGACAGTTTGTCCTCATTTGAATTACATTACGAATTACGTGTATGACAGTACTTTTGGAAACATTTTAAAGGGAAAAGTACTCGATGTTAAATATTTTTCGCATTAACTGTGCTATTTTCTATCCCTTGTTTCCGTGCATTTCTTTGGTAACTTTTAGAGATCAAAATATGCCGGTGCCACGCCCATATTGGTAACTTTTAGGTGTTGTTTTTGAAAATTTGGACAAGCATCCCCGTCATGCCCGCATGAGAGTCCCCCTGGGCTACCACTATTGTCATTAAACAAACATTCAGATGCCTATTATATTCAGTTGGAATAAATTCCAATATACAGAAAATTCTCATCTCAAAAGCTTAATACGAGGCGTTTTCTTTAGTTCGGTTATACGCCCAAGTTGCAAAATAGCAAGGGTAAGTAATCTTAATACTTGCCTTGCTGGGGAAATATCTATTAGAATCTTACCGGGTACAATCTTATGTGATGAATGTACATCTCTCGTGGAAGTGTCACGCTGATACGCACTCGGTAATGTGAAGGATTAGCGGCGTACCACGTGTCCAGACGATTGTCGAAAAGAAACGCAAAGTCACGGTAATGATTGACAACATACGAATACGTGGTGCCGTCTGACGAGAAAACCAGGCCGCCGACGCTTGTGTAAGTAGATGAGTCACCAGTTCCGCCATTGCCATTTGATAAATTTATCTCCTCAATCTTAACAAATTAAATATTATTAGTTAAAAGTGGGGGAAAAGTATCAGCAATTTAAGCAACTGATCACACTAGCGACCTGGGGCCCAACGGCGCAAACACAAGAGTAAACACCTCCTTTCGTTAAATAGATCTACCATTTGTTCTTTTGGGGTGAATAAGTGAACATCCCCATGTGTACGCGCTTACTCCGTCTGCGTCCTTTGCGCAAACAAGCCTCAAAAACACAACTAAATAGTACTTTGTTGGTGCTGCGCTTGAAATCTTCAAACATTGCCCGTCATTGGTGTAAATTCATCTAAAATACAAGATAAGATGTTACAAAAACAAACGCTTTTTTTCTACTTGCACTTCTTTAGGTTTTGGCGCGGCGATCTCGCTCATTGTATTTTATACGTGGAGAATTTTGTTTACAATACGAACTTAACAAAAAGAACAGTTTTAACCGGCACTCGTACAGCAAAAAAATCACTTTTGCTGTAGAAGATGTTCAAATTGTCAATTTGATCCATCGACTTCAACAGACCTTTTGAACCGAAACGCTTGTCTACAGCGGTGTATGCATCAAGTCAAACCTACCTGATTGACTCGATCAGAGGATGGCGAGTGTCCGCCGTTATCTACTTTCAGGGTACGAAGGGGCGCTACTCCACTTCGCTGTACGAACACTGTCCCAGCTGCACCATATTCGCGGACTCCAAAGCCGCCAGCAGCGACCATGGTGCCGTCCCAGAAACCACTCTCGTGGTAAACGGCGATCCGTCCGCCGGATCCGCCTCCTCCTCCACGAAGACTGTCTTTGTAACCGTTGCCGCCATTAGCCTGGAATCAGAACAAATAAATGTTTAAAGGAGCACCTGTCTCTTAGCCAACAGGAGCCAAGGAAATACACCCGGGAAATTTATCCTGACCTCCATTGACAGCAACTGTTTACAAGTGTTGTAATGTTATTCTTTTGTCGTAAAACCTCAGAAATTGCCTTTGTTCAAGGCTGGAACACAGATAAGTTTCTGAGAACCTGAGCACGTGCAGAACCGTGAGAGAACCCTTTTAAGGTCGATCGACGTCAGGATAAATTTCCCGGGTGTATTTCCTTGGTTACTATTGGCTATCAGACAATGGCTGTCATCCGAGCTCGCGCATGTGCAAACCCGTGAAAGTGCTCTTTCAAGTCTGGTTCACATTTGTGGGATACACGTTAGCATAAACATACGAAATATAAAGATAAAGAAAAAGACAAAGCGACACTGGTGTGAACTTGTTCCATCTCATACAAATGATGTTCCTTTGTCTTTCCTTTCTTACTTAGGGCCTCCACGTCACAGTAGTTATCGATAACTATTACTTGTCGATAACAAAACCTAATCGATAACTATTAATGCTCGACACATCTTTTTCACACACGGGAGTTTAAGAGATAAAGAGTTATCGACAACTTATAATGCCTTAGTTGTCAGTGACTATTTCACAGACGGAAAATAATTATTGTCCGCCACTGAACTCGGGATTAAGTTATCGATAATTACTTGTTATCGACAACTAATAGTTATCGATAATTATTTTCCTCGTCTGTCGATGCCCTTAAATTTCTTATGCTTGTGGTTCTGCTTATCCCTTAAGTGTGAATCTGGCTAATCGCGTCAGTGTAACTAAGCAATACTAATCGAGTTAGGAAAACTTTGAATACTACTCTAATACAACTTTTAAACAGCCGGTTGCTTTGGTGTTCAGCCGTGCTTGAAAGAGACGGTACGTCGAACAGACTGTGGTTGTTACTAGGCAATCGACAACAAACATGATTTCTGAGCCCAATGACGAAAAAAAGTTGAACTCGTCACTGAGTGAAAAATTGGTATGCTTTCTTTTAATGGCCAAAAGGTAACTGATTAAGAAAATGAACGTGTTTACGTTATTCACAAGAATTTTTACCATTGTGATATTTATAAACCAAATGAGTATCAGTATTAAATGTTTTTGCCGCAATCCGTTTTCCACTTTTTAGACTATTTATGATTTCGTTTAGATATCGATTACCTTCTTGGTTGTATGAATATGATCCGTCTCCCCGACTGGTAGCCTCCAATGCAGCCGCCTCGCGGCGAAGGAAATAAGGCGGCGGCTGCACTGGAGGCTACCCGACTGGGAAATAGTTCCCTAATTATCAGGTCGTTACACTTTCTTCCCTGGTAAGATGAAACTGTTAAAGCAGCCAATACTCACTACTACCCTCCAATGAGAATAAGTTCTGAAGTAATCGCTTCGAAGGCATTTGAGTTTCTTATTCGTTAGATTGGTCAGGGTTTGTAGTTTTCTTTGTTAGTCTTAAAAGTCTAGACAAAAAAACGCCATTTTTTCTCTTGTTTTATCAACTAAAAACACAAACACTAACAAAGGTTACACAGGGAAATAATAATAACAACAATAATAACAATAATAACAACAATAAAAATGGAATTTATTTGTAATATCATAGCGCTACAAAGCGAATTGTGAAATTACATTGCATAAGTTAAATGAAACAAGAAGCGCTGTCGTACGTACTTGTAAAACGCCGCTGCCTTCAAAAACTTTGGTTTTGATGAGAATACTTCCACCACTCCCTCCCCCAGCGTATGTTCCTCCGCTATCGCCGTTTGCTTTAAGGATTCCTTCCACGTCCAACGTATTGCTGATATTGAGGAAGAAAATACCTCCACCTCTACCACCACTAGAATGGCCGCCGCTACCGCCACTGCTCCCTGTTTAGTGAAGTAACACATGTCACTTCAATATGAACTTTGAAACTGAAAACGAACATTTTAAGTAGGTAACTTATTGTTACTTATTATATGGCTGACTGATTTCGCTGCTGTGATTGGTCAATTTAAGGTCCGTAAGTAGCCGTAAGGACCTCTTGTTCTGGAGCGGCTGTCGTTTGCAGCCTCACTTGCTTCAACAAAGCCACATAATCAACATAGATCCTCGTTTTCTCCTTCCTTGTTTTCATGGCCCGCGCGCCGCTTCGCGCTTTGGCCATAAAAGGAAGGAAAAAACTCGGTCCATAACTTACCGTAAAGGCCAAGCAAACGAGGCTAATAAGAGGTATTTATTGCTGATTTAAAACCCAATTTGAAATCACTGGTGATTCCTATATTCTGATTGGTTCCCACAGAATTAACCACACTGTTTCTCGCATTGTTTCGAACAAACAACAGCAAAGTAGAAACTAAAGACGAAAAAGCCAATCCATTTCAAACGTTAACTAAAAAGCCTTATCGTTTGCTTGTAAAAAAGCGGTTTCAAAATAGACATAAATAGTTGGTAATTGAACTCCAAATCGAGCTTGCGCTGTGCGCTTGTTAGATTTTGAAACCACTCTTATCAGATATCATTATAGATTAGGATTTTCACATTTTACTCTTATCTGCGATCCAGAAAGTTCAGAAACATAAGGGAAGAAAAAGGGAAAAGGGGATTTCGGGGAGAAGCAGTCTGGGGAAATTATGTCTTCAAGTTTCCATAATTAGACATAAAAGTTTATAAGGTAAAATTACTGGTTTTGGTCATAAATATAACTTAGTTTGATTCAGTTTTTAGCTCACAAAGGAGCCATGTTCGCAGCGTTTCATCAGATCAAGTCACGTGCCACAGAAGTAATCAACCTGTCCCAGACAGATGGAAGGTTGTAACGTCCTCGTCCTTGTTCAGGGTGGCTCTGTGTGCCCAAAGTATAACCTAAAACAGGATGCTTTGCAAATGCTGGAATGATTCGAAAGTAGAAAACTGATATTCTAGTCCTTTTGTCATTGAAATTATTATTTTCATTGCTGCTACTGTTGTTGTTATGTGTGTTAAAGTGTTGTATCATCATTAGCAGGTCTGCAGAGAGAAATGAAAAAGTATTCTAAAGCGTCGTATTCAAATTTTTGAAAATTGAGCTCTTTTAAAAATTAGTATGTGTCACTGATTTTGTTGTTGGTTTTTTTTTTGCTTTAACTGTTAACATGCCACTGTAAATGTTAATGAAAATTCAGAGTTACAATTGTCAAACAAATATAAGTAAATGATTGTTGGGAGTGCATATCATTTAGCTGTAATCAGCCAAAGCATCTTTACCAAACTCTTTTGGCTCTATAAACGAGCCATACGACACCCCGGTCCCAGGCTGTCGTGTGGCACGTCCGCCCCGTCCACCATGGCCGCCGCCGGATCCTCCTGCTGTTCCTGGGGAAGGGAAGTCTGTTCCACGACCTCGTCCTTTATAAACAAAAGTAAATCTCTTTAACACGGATGCACAGTGTAAACGGAAATGCTTAACAGGAACAAACTAAACAACAGAAACAACTATAATTGACGCCAACCGACTTTATACAGCAAGTAAGAAGTGACAGTGAATCTTTATTTCTACTCGTCCTTCCTAATAGTTCCAACTAGTTCCGCAGCCAGTTCAGTCCAATGACTACTCAGCGCACGAAAACTCAAATAACAGACTTTTTAATCTAAACTCTATGCCAACAATTTATACTTACTACAGAATATACGGGAGTACTAAATAAATGATCTCTTATTTGGCTCAGGAGCAAATGTTATAAACTTCTTCTCTTGGACTGAACATGTAAAAATTTTATACCCACAAGAGGGGGCTCAAGATCAAGTTCTTCAAACTGCTAGTACCGGTACCTCCCCCGTAAGGTGCGTTACTGCTCGAGAAAACAAATATAAATAAGAAAATGTTGAGATACGGATAGCAGCCGTACAATAATAAATATCTGTTTTGTTTGCAAGCGTAAAGTTGACGTGTCGGGCGTTAACCCTTCGTCCGAGCAGACTGTATATTGTTGCACAGTAACTGCAAACCTTTGTTATTTCAATACAAAGTCAAGTATTCATACGAAGGGAAAACGCCATAATCTTTTCCGACAAATAGTCTTTGCATAATCTGACACACAAATTAATGAATAACTACAAACATTTGACACAGAAAACACGATAGATCCAAAAACTCCAGCACAAGGGTAGTTACAGAAAGACAAACCTGCATGAGCGAATGACTGGCCCTTTAGCGTAGCTTCAACTGTTGCCAGTGCATCTATAGTCATATCGATAGCTTGTATATGAAGGTTGACCACTGACAATCTACCACCACCGAACACATGCACAACCTTTCCGCGAAACTCGCGTACTCTCTCCTGATTGGTCACAATCATTGTGCCACGGTTACGAATGTTGATCACTTCATAATCGAAAACCTGAAATACAGCAATATTATATTACGTTACCTAACGCACACAACTTTGAAAATGCTTTTATATTTTCCTGTACCTCGAGAATGCGAAAATTTCTCCCTATTTCTTCATCCTTTTCCGGGGAAGGGTGGGGTGGGGTAGTGATATCTACTCACCCTGGTAGGTTCGTTATTGATATCGTACATCTCCTTCATGTGGATAAGGCCTCCGTCCACCACTGTGATGTTCTGACATCTCTTCAATACTCCATCCACTTCCACTGTCACACCAGCTACCCTCAGCTCGCCTTGCATTGTGGTTGTACCCCCCTATACACCGACCAGAACAAAAAATATCAAGAGCTGATATCAGTGCTTGTTCACAATTCCAACAACAGTGGTCAAGCGAGTTAAAGAAACATGTGCAGTGACAATTTTTGAAGTTCATTTATAACGAAATTCGAACACATGATCAAAGTTTTCAAAACAACTTGATTGTGGGTGAAACACTAACGTTCAATTTATGTTACCAACGGAACTGATTTCCAGAACAAGGTACTTCTTAATACACGTGATGCGCTCCGTTATTAAGTAAGGTTTGTTGAAAAAACAATTTAGTATTTGGTTGTCAGCTCTATTGCGAAAAAACAATGCTTCTAAAAGAACTACTGTACAAATGTTACATGTCGACAAGAAAACATATATTCCCTTGATGTCGATCAAGATTGGAAAAAACACGCTTGATTAAAAAGAAGAGTTAACTTTAGGGAAGGTAAACCGCTTATCGGTATGTGTGAACTTCCTATCCCGCACGAGTTAAACTTAGAGATAAACCGGTTTAGGCCCCAATGGGACCAGGCACTGTAATGAGCATACGCGTGATACACACTTTGATAATCGAAGATAGAAATCTCTGAAGAATACTGTAAACAAAGTCAGAACAGACTTTAACCTGAGTTCAGCTACTTATGCAATGTTTATGCACGTCAGATTTTCGTTCCGGCCCAGAAATAAATAAGTGTCAAACAGTCCTTTAATATCTTGGACCATCGAACTCCAAGAACCAAACGCAGAGTTAACCCTTTCAGCCCAAGCCAGTTAATCAGTATGTAAATTTGCCTTACATTAACCACACAAACTAAGTCGTTTGGTAACGAAAATAAAGCAATCATACACAGCATTTAATCAAAGGTGAAAGACAAAATTCTCCCGACCTGTTTACTTGAAAACCATAGAGACAGTTTAGGAGATTTCAGCAATAAGTCGCATGGTGTGTTTGGGGCTAAGAGGGTTTAAGGGTTTTTTTCTACCTTTTGTTTGCAATAGTTTTCAGAGACTTCTATTTTCATCGAAAAAATCCGTCTCACGTAACAAGCATTATTGTGACTCTCCCCCAACTCAATAAAACCAGTAAAGATACCTGCATGTTGTGGGTTCAAATCCAAACTGATTTGGTGAATGGCACGTGTGATTCCCTGCTTATGATTGATAGCTACACACTCAAGTAGTGGTATTGAAAATATATCAAACTTTAAGTATTTTAAAGAGGAAAAGTGTATGCCTTAATAGTTCCAGAACACACCCTAGTTCTGGTTTTATTAACGCAGAAAACCTACCCAATTTGTTTTCAAAACATTTTGCGGTCATCGTTTAAAAACTCTTCGATATTTGCATACCCTGAAGATGACTTTTAAGTCGAGAACGTTAGGTGCAAAGAAACGTTTTAAACTTTTATAGCCTTAAAATTTTTAAACATTTTATCTTAAAGCGAACTTATGTCAAATCTTCGATATTTATTTCCTACCTTATAAATAACCATATCCATGGGTAGATAGGATTCTAGTGAGAGAAACGACTGGTTAAAGCCCAGATGAATTTTTCCAGTTCTGTCTCCGTTCATCCTACCAATGACTACTGACAACAGTGAGCGAGGAGTCTGGGGTCTGATGAACAACAGCTGTGCACCACCATACAAGTGCAACTCGTCCAGTATGACGTCACTTGCATGAGCGCCAACACGTCTTTCGTCCAATGTCAACCAAGCACGTGACTCACCATTTAAGGCAAAGTCAGTGTAGCTGTTCTGAAGACTGGCACTAGGAGAGCGCGGTGTTCTTCCTCTAGCATTGATGTACAGCGTTCGGTTTTGTTGAACCTTCGTTCCATTCGCAAATACATCTTCGTCGTTAATCCAGCCGGCCTCGGCTGCAACGTCGATGCGGTCATTGATATAAGTTCCATTGACCCCCCGAACCAACTCCAGATAGACAGTGCCCGGCCCTCCAGGTTCATGGGAACTGCTGCCACCAGCAGCAAAGAACTGGCCAAGAAAGTGGTTCTCTCGGTAGTACAGAGCTACGCGTCCTGCCGCACCACCACCTCCGTAGTAGGCAGTAGACGAGTCTCCTTTTCCACCATCTACTACAAAACTACCATCGCCATGAACTCTTGACGCGTACACTAAGATGCTACCGCCACTTCCTCCTCCACTACGCGTCGTCTCACCAGCTCCCCCACGGGAGGAAATTGTTCCATCGGTTACCAAGGTGTCATGAGCAAGAAGACGAACTGCTCCCCCAGCGCGACCCCCTGTGAAGGGGAAAATATTAGCACCACCAATACATCCTGGGAACGTTGGCTTTTTATAATTCCCGTATGAAACCCCAACACGTGCTTGGCCAGCTCCTCTACCACCATTCCCGCCATAGCCTGCACCTGATGCCCCGGATGTACCTCCGTGTCCATCGCCATGGTAACGAGATCCCAATACTCGAGTGGCTAGACCGTCTGCCGACAACACCGCGAATGGCTCCACTGTTATATTGATATAATCCAAGGTAAGACTGTTGGCTTCAAACTGGAATGTAAAAAAGGCAATTCTTTTAATTTTTTAAGTTTTAAAACACTAGCATTGGTTACAAATACTTTTCGTTTTGAGTAACTACCTTTTTGGTAAAAAAAGCGACAAATTATATTGTTGAGATTAAAGTAATCATTGTTTGAGTTTACCCTCGTAAGAAGCATCAAAATTAGCAAAGCGAAGCAAATGTATATGAGAGTGAATGATGTGAGCAGAAAACAGTCTTAAGTCCCCAAGAAACTCAAGTATTGGAAATTTGTCCTTAGATTGTTTTTAAATTGGTTACTTATGATACTTGCATCTTTGAAACGTAACAGAAATTTACCCAAACCACTTGCTAAAACGTAAAACAGGAACTCTCAGATGATCTTGAAAGCACAGCAATAGTCGTTATGCATGTTGACATAAGTTGGCCTGATGCCCGAAATGGATTCTGGTTTTATTAGTCACAGACCTATAAAAGATAACGGAAGAATTATTTCTGAGCAGGATATTTGAACCCCAAGCAGGATTGCTTTCACGACATGAAGTGAAACCAGTGTGAATTGCGAGACTGAATTTTTCCAAGCGAAATGGCAAGTTCAAATATGGTGGAAGGCTTACGTAACAACAACTCAACTCAAAAACAAACAGTAGACACTTAATTTGTCTGAAAACGAAGTTTTTAGAAAAAACCAAAACGAAATAAAACTGAATATCGCCTGTGGATGAAGGGTGGGCCACATAAAAAATGTTACGTTTACAGCAGCTAGCCTGCTTTACAAATATCTTGACTGATTTTGTATAATTAACACCTCCTGTTGAGTCAAGTTAACACCTAACTGGGTGCTTTTCGCTGACGCTTTCACACGTTTATTAGCTAGGAATAATTGAATGGCCCTCCTTCTTCAAGCGATATCCTCAGCTTTTGACGGTGGTATTTTCATTTTGGAGCTTCGCTGTTAGACATTCAGTGTCTGGTGGACATATCGGAATAACGACAGTGCATGCGTGCGAGGTAGTAAGAGAAAAAAGCCGGCAAAATTTCCAAGATGGTGTCTTGAAATCCAATTTTTAGAGCAAAAGTATGAAGTGTGTTGCAAGGAGACCTTCGTAAGCTTCTACTAAAACAATTAGAACACTCGATTTTGTTTTCTTTGCGCGACAGTCACTTAGCCTCGTCAGTAACTTATAATTGTACCGTAACTTATAGAAAACGCTAGCTAGTGTTTCAGTTGTCAATAATAGTAACAATAATATTAGTAATACTTAATAATGATAATAATAACAACAATAGTAGTAATAATAATAAAAATTATTATTATTATTATTATTATTATTATTAACCAACTTCTAACATTATTACAATAGTTTAAAATTGTGTTGAGAATTCAGAGTTATGAATAATATTAAAAAGTACATGGAGAGATAGAAAGTTAATATAAATTATTATTGTTATTATTATTGTTATTATTATTTAGTAAAAGGTTTGAACCCAGGAGTATCAGTATTTCGTATGGTGTGATCGTCCGGGTGAGAGTAGTTCTCAGAAGAACTGTTTTTGGTGACTGACGTTTCGACTACC
>JAOBYF010726618.1:0-14650 GCA_025403605.1 Parazoanthus darwini
ACGAGGCTAGTGAGGCTTATTTGAATAGAGACAAAAGAATATTAAAATGGCCGCCATTTATGAAAGTGGTCTATTCAAAGTAAAAAATCACCTTCAGTCCTCCACAAATCATCACGATTTCTGGAGCTAAAGACCAAAGCACCGCTTTTCTGCTTTGCAGTAAACCTAAGCAATCTCTAAAGAGCTTATGGAACAGCCAAAGATCCTTTTAGTTACAGGTAGACAGGCAACGTTATTCTGCCACGACAGAACATCAGTTTACAATCATAGAAAAGAGAAAACAAATCCTGTTTCACATGTTTACTGTACGGGAGTCCGACATTGCAAAGATGTATAAATGTCCCTCTTAAACTTGTTAAGGGAGCTCGACGCTCTTTGCTCACGTAGTAGAGTATTCCATAAGAATACTCCTCTGCAGCTTAGGCGGCCCTTCAAACAGCCCGTGTATACGAACCTGCATCAGTCATTCCAAACAGCTCAGTATACATTTGGGATATCTCAGCAGGGGTCGTACGCCTGCGCATTTTCGAAAAACTTTTCAAAAGTATTCATGAGATTTTATCTTGGAGTATTTTAAAATCACCCAAAACAGAAACGTTTGCTTTGCCACAATCATCAGGAAGTTTATACTTCCAAAAAAACATTCAAAAAGCGATAATATTTCTAAGATTCCACGAGTCCATGAGGCGTATGAACCTTGTCTAAAGAAAAGGAATCGCCACTGTGGTAACTCACTTGCTTTCGTCATAGGGCTGTCTACACAGGCAGTACAGGTCCTCTTCCTCCACTCCCTTCTGAGCCTGTTGACACTCTCGACACACCCACTCGTCCATACTGTGCGCCGCCTCGGGACTGATGTTAACACACGTACCGTGAAACCAGTTCGCACACAAGTCACAGCCAATGTAAAACCTGTTATGACAGTTTGGTGACAAACAAGAGACATGTTTTTCACTATTACATCACAGGTTTGTAAATGGAACAAACTAACATCGCTGGGTATTTTACCTGCAAAAGCTTTATGCTATTTTATATTAATCCTTCAACTGGTTTTTCTCAGCTAACCCCACAGCAACACGTGCTGTACAAATATCCCAATTAAAACCTTCTGAGCGGGAGCCCTAGAACGGATATAGGCCTACATAGAGATATACCACTAACCCCGGTGGGCTCTCGCTCAGAAAGTATTAAATGGGATATGTGTAGAATACTTAAACTTACCACATCTACACAATTATGACAGTATAGTAGGGCAATTAAAATGAAACTGGGCAATAAATCAAAAAAGAACGCTGCGAGCCTTTTTCAACAAGCTCTGACAACAAACAAATCGACAACACAACGACGATCTTCTGGATCGTGTTACACTGAAGGTTTTTACTGTCGGATAACATATTTTTTATCTTTTTCAAAAGGATATCAAACCCTAATGAAATTACAAATAAAAGCTTCTGTCGAATAAAATATATTATTTGACCCAAATAGCGGACGACCAGAAGCAAAAAGTCCTTACTTTGTGACGTCGTAGGGCGTTTTACACACACAGTACAATTTCTCCGGTTCTGACTTCTTTTTCGCTGCCCTTTCACTCTCACTGTCTCTCTTTCTCTTCCGACTTTGTTGGCTTTTCATTTCTTCATGAATCTCCAGCGTTAATTCCTTTTCAAGTTGTGCTCGCTTTCTCATAATCTCTTTCTTGAGTAGTTCTTTACGTTTATGCAATTGAGAATCCAGCTTAACAACTTTCATTCTCTCGTTTTTCATAGCTTGAGTTTCTTCTCTGGCTTTTCGTTTCAGTTCCCTCTTCTTTTCGGCCTCTTCATTGCGATCAATCTTGTCCAGCATGATGTCAATAACACGGCGACAAATGGCAAGCCTATTGAGTGCAGAACAAATCGAGTTATATTCGGAGAAAACACCGACTTGTTTTGAAGGGGGGAAGGAAGTGGCAGACCTCTTAAAAAGTGCGTGGGCGACAAAATATAAGAAAAGTAACTGATTTGCACACACTGTTTCCAAGGTTAAAAAAAGCCAAAAATCGTAATAAAAAGTTGACTAGTACTCCTCAAACTTCACAACTGATGGTACAACAACTCGGCATTTGGGCTCTTTCAAATCATCCAAAACAGATAAGCCTTAGCTAGGGAAGACCAAGCACCATCATTTGGTACAGGCATCCCTCACTAGGTACCGACCGATACCCGTTGTTAGAACTAAAATCTTAAAATTATCGGCAGCATTTTGCATCGTCATGCCTAGAAATCATAGTTTTAGCAAGAGGTTCCAATATTGTCAACTGTTCGAGCTAACGAGCAGTTCGGTGATCTGCAATTGGTCTAAGGGTTTAAAGAAGCTGAAAAAGATTGTAGAATTGCATTCTGCTGTTGCCTTTTTCTCCAATTGTCTGTACAGTTTCAAATGAGGGTTCGATAGTGTGAAATAACTGACCTACCGAGGGTTTGAGTTAATGTATTAGAGTTATCAAGGCTTCGAATTAGCAAAAGTTTGAGTTATGGAGGAACTGATATTGTGAGAGGTTTGATTTATTAAGTGTTTTCATTCATTTGAAAAAAAGGTAAAAGTTTCTGACTTCTGCCAGATTGAATAGAATTTTACTGACCTGCACACAAATAACTTTCCTTAAACTGAGCCCCACTACTAAGAATATCCTACAACGAACTTAAACACGTCTTATCTTTGACAAAAAGTAAAGCCTGGTTACATAAAATCGTCCCAATCGCCCCAGTAAATTTGCAAAGCGATCAGGACGATCGGTTTCTGACGTTCAAGTTATCGAGATTTCTTCGAGTTATCAAGAATTAGACTAGACAAAATGTTTGAGTTATCGACGGTTCCATAGGGTTTGATATAACAACTGGTCCAAGTTCCAAAGGGTTTGAATTGGCGATGTTCAGCTTACTAAGTTAGCAAGGGTTCAACTTATCGGAATTGGACTGTGCATTCAGCACCAACCTGTTTATGTCTTGTCTGGACTCCATACTCATGTATTTCTTGTTATATTGGACCGGTGCACCCACGTTTTTCTTGCCTTTGGCCCGGCTGGCCTGCTTCACTTGCTCCTTTGAAGAATGTTTCATCTTAGACGCACTGGACGAATTAGTGCGCACAACAGGCCTCGGCTGCATCTGTTGACTCCACGTCTGTGACCCTGTTGAGCAACATTGTGGTCAGAGAAAATACAGGGGCATCTTTTTCAATGTTAAGGTTATGGCGGGGTGTTACCGTACGGATAAGTCAACAGTCCTTCTACTCCATGGAGAATTTGGAACTTCTTGTGACGAAATGCTGCTTAATCAGGATTTATACACTATTTCAGGTACTGCACTTGAGATCTTTCGTGGAAGTTTAGACACTTCAAGAACGTTACTCCAAAGTGATAGATATATACTAGCTTGGAGTAAGGTGAAAGTCGCAAAGCCAGTAAGTTGTTGTCTATACGAAAGCTTCTGAACATGAAAGAATTACTTTTTTTTAACAATTAATTACTTTTCACACTTTCAGACTCTAGAGTACGAAACTCACTAGAGCAACAAAAAAATGATAGTACTCTTTAGTTCTTTTTTCAATTAATTGAAGAAAGATTACTAATACGAATCAGGATCAGTAGAGTATTAAATGTACTCGTTAGAGCTTCGAGCACATACAAACTTCCTTTTTCTCAGAAACCTTCACTTTCTAAGAACACCTATAAGTACATCTTCCTTATTTTTAGTTGTTGCTAATCTGCGAGTGGCCCGTGTGGGTACAACATTACCTGAAGTAGCTCCTGTCCGCATTACTGTGGGCACACCCATTATACTCGGTGACTGTCTGTAGGGGGCCTGGGGCCTAGCTTGTATCCGCTGAGGTTGAGCCTGCGTTCTTATCTGGTTGGCTGCAACATAACGCGTAGAGCCTGCTGCTGAAAGTTGTGGTTGAATTGACTGAGGGGCCTGATAGCGATACTGAGTAGCACTGACCACGGGAAGCTTGGGAACCACTGGCTGCCGAGAGGCCATCACATTTACTGGTTTTATGATTGGTTTGGCAAAGGAAGAACTGTTTCCAACAGTGATTGGTTTGTAGCCCACGGCTGGCTGGATTGTGGGCTTACTTAAAATAGTTGTAGTTTTGCGATGTTGTGTCTTAATGGCATTCTGTACTTTCTTTCGGTTCTGTTTCAGCAAGTTGAGCTGTTGCTTCGCCTGTTCCTGTTGTTGTTTTCTCTGAAGAGCAGCCACTCTCATTTCTTCGGCTCGCTTCTTTGCCTCCTCCTGCAATCTCTTCTCTCGTTCCAGGGCCCTCTCACGATCTAGCCGCTCATTGTACTGACGGATTTCCCATAACTCCAGTTTTTCCTTGTTAACAATGGAAATGGCACGAGAAACATTAACTGGAACTATCTAATACGCTATATTTATTTAAGAAATGGTCCATGCTTAGCGTGCGTCTATCGAGTTATGTATGCACGCGGGAAGTTGGGAGAGCACGAGAGAAGCTTTTGAGAGGCGAAGCCGAGTGCTTGTCTAGCTTCTAGAGTGCTCTCCCAACTTCCCAGGTGCGTCCATAACTCGATAGACGAACAGCTAAATTGTGGACCATTTCTTTTGGAACATTGCCACTTAGTAGTCTTTTTTGTTTTTCAGCGTTTCGGTTTTGCAATATTTCGTCCTTTTCCGTGTCACTCACTGTTACATTCCGCTGTGCACCGACTGGATTGTTTTCGAAAAGGAAATCCATATCTATATATTAAAGTTCGGTTGTTCTCCTTCCAATTCTTGTTCGTCGCCTTCGATTAATATTTCGTTTTCCACTTGAAAGCTCTAAGTTTTTCCAAAGCGTTTTTTTTTACTTTCGTGTGTTGCCATTTATTAGACGCACAGGCGTGCGTCTATCGAGTTATAGATGCACGCTCGCGGCATTACAAAAGCGCGCGAAAAGTTGCCAGCTATGTTCTAATTTAGAGTTATTAAACTGTTTGAAAATCTTACGAGCTTTAACCTTTTAAAAAATGGAAACTCCGGGTAGTCGGAAAGTATTTCCATAAATAAAAACCTTCTCACTCTTAAAACTACTGGAGTGGAACCAGAAACAAGCAGATTGTGTAACAATGAAGAAAGTTCCTGAAAAACGCTGAAACTGCCTAAGTTGTAAAACATTAAAGTATCTTACAATAATTAAATGCTGCCTATTATCGTACATAACCATTCCCCCAAGGCTCTGATGTCGAAAGGGAGGGGAGGGGGAAGGGGAGGGGGAGGATACACATAGCTCTAGTTTAACAACTAGTGCCAAACCTTAACGTACCTTTGGTAACAGTTTACTGGTTTTCGATTTGAAACAAACATTTTAACGTTTATATTTCGAAGAAATATTAAGAAACTTTTTGTTCTCAGTGAAACAGCCCACTGGTCAGGGACAGTTCCCGTATGAAGCAGTACAACGTGTTATAGAAAACTCATTCAAAATGTGTAATACCTCCGGAAACCATGTTTCAAACACCCTGGGTCCCGATGGTACATCTTCTTCTTCTTCAGGCTGAGGAACAATCTTTGGTCGAAGTGTCCGTCCACGTTTACTGACAGTAGGAGGGGGCTTCGGGGGTTCCACTTGGGGTTTCTTCAGAGTCCGGACAGTTTTGCGTACAAGGTACTCAGCATGGAGGCCATCACGACTCACAAACCGACGGTCTATGATTTCTGTTGTTGTTGTTCCTAAATGGAAAACTATATCGTTTCAGAAGATTCAAAATAGTTTGGAGGGCAATTTATCTAAAACGTTTTCTCTTGCAGGCTGGTCTTAAAGAACAAACAGTTAAAAGAAAAAGTTTCAAAGTTGGGCAAATCGTAGGAATAAGCACAGTTTTTATTTGTCACCTAATCTTGCTACGACTGTTGCTTTAGAAATACTTCTCCAAACACCAAAGCTGTTTCAAATAATTTTACTTTCACAGTCGCATTTCCCAAACCATATTAAGTCTTCAAGTGTAATTCATTTCCAAACATCCAGTCAATTCACCACAACAAAATATGACTAACTTGAATGACATTGTTTGCACATTCTGATGAACAACGCATCACTCTTAGTAACGTCTCAAAACTACAATCTGCAAATAAACTTTGCAGTAGTTCACTTCACAAATGACGTACAAATGATGACCTTTCGCAAAAACTAGAACCTGAAGGTGGCCTCTTCAAATGACCTTGTAAACAGTAACTTCCTGTGCGGTCAACAGACCTAACTATTGTCGTTATCATTAACTATCATCATCACTGTTATTGTCATCATCATCGTTATTTAATATCTGACCTACCTGTGCTGGTGTACAGTGTTGTACTATTGCTCCGAGGTGGACGTACACTCATTTCTTCCCATTTCAAGCATGAATGAAGAATACGGCATTGGAGACCAGCACCCGCCAACGTCTTTAGACTCTGTGTCCTGTACCTCCAACCAACCTTGAAAGATGGTTTGGGAAATGATGCTGGCCAAGTTATCCCAGCAGTCTTGGTGTTATATAAGAATCCGTTAACTTCCTTCATTCCAGCTCTTCTACCATGCGATTTCAGCAAATGCCGCTCAAGGCGAAAAATGCTCGTGACACTGTGCCTTCTAGGCCACCTGGCAATTTTACAATCTATCAATTTTCTTGGGTCTCGAATCACTGGCCTCAAAATGGGAAACTTTTCCTGTTTGATTGGCTTACAGGTAAGTTTTACATTCTGTGCACCAACCGAAGCTGCTTGTTGATGTGAACGTAAGACATTGACAGAACTCCTGGGAGTGGTTGAGGCAACTGTCTTGGGAGCAATCACTGAAGGATTTTTAGCTAGTTGTGTTGATAACAGGGTAATGGACCCTGGAGCTACCTGGGTAGTACCAGCTGGAGCAACAGACCTGATCTGAGCTGTCGGCATGACAGAGGTTGTACCTTGCAGCATTAGGGAGCCCCCACTAGGAGTAACAAAGTGGATGGTCTGAGCTTGTCCAGCAGGCAGACCAGTTGTTGGGATACTTGCAACTAAAGCTGCTATACTCCGAACAGGAGCCGTACTTCCAACAACTTGGCTTCCCTGTGCAACTGCTTTAGCGTCAAGCCTCACAACGTTAGCTCCTTGCATCATTGGTATGCCGACTTGATTTGGAATCTGTGAAGACGGCAATATAGATCGAGGAATCACGGCTGTAGGCTGAACTCCAACTCCTTGTTGAGCAGTTTGAGGAACAATATTGCGGACTGCAGCTGCTAAAGTGGCAGTGTTGATATTGGTTTGAGCAGCCTGTGGTACACCTTGAAGCTGGACCATACCCTGGGGAGTGCTGATCATGAATGTTTGAACCATGGAACCGCTTGTAAGACCACTAGCAGTTGAAGCGATCATAACGTTCACTAGTGCTGGTTGTGTTGTACCTGTAGTGCTGGGAAAACCTTGAGCCACAATTCCACTTGGTAGAATTGGTTTCTGAACGATAGTGGCTAGCTTTGGTGTGGTACATACAACTGATTGTGCTAGGGTAGATGATGCCTTGGCAACTTTGGCTTCGACTTCAATTGATGGCTTTCCTCCTGGAGATGCTGATACTGAAACAGTTTTAACATAGGGTATGGTTTTGCTAACCGAGAGAGCAGAGTCTGTTAATACTGGTGCAGTAGATATTGAACTATGGCCAATATTCCTTTGGGAGCTAGTAACAGCTACATCAGGAATGCAAACTAATGGTTGTGTTTTCGCTGGCAAGGTGATACTACTCGTCGGCGTTATTGCTTTGAACGTTGTTAGTGAAGGTTCTGATGTTTGACCAGTAACAGAAAATTTGCCCTTGGTTGAACTTGACAATAACGTTGCAGCCTGTGCACTTGATTTAGCATTACTGAAAATGCTAACAACAGCTTTGAGTTCAAGCGACTTTGTACTCTTTGCTATAAAATCCGCAGTTTCTACAGACAAAGGTTGTGTTTCACTCTTAGAATTTGCAACGGATGCAGTGTCAGTGGCAGATGTAGATCCTTTTGTATTTTCCATAAATGATGGCTGTGTTACTATCTTTGAGGTTATAACGCTTGCAGGTTGAAATAAATTTTCTGCTGCTACCACAGATGTCGATTCTGTTGCATTTCCTGTGGTAACGGAGGTAGGTTGTACTGCAATCTCCGATGTTACCACAGATGCTGATTTCGTTACAGTCACAGATGTAGGTTTTGTTTCAATCTCAGATGTTACCATAGCCACTGACTGGGCTGCATTACCTGTCGTTTCTGATGCAGTTTCTGCTGCAACCTCCGATGTTACCATTGATGCAGCTTGTGTTACAGTCACAGATGTTGACTGCGTTGCAACATTTGTTGTCACCAAAGATACTGATACTGTGGAGTTGTCTATTGTTACAGATGCGGGTTTTGTTGCGATCTCCAGTTCTACTAAAGAAGCACGTTCTGTCGCAATCTCCGATGTTGCCAAAGATGTTGACTGGGGTGAGTTATCTGTCGTTACAAATGCAGACTGTGTAGCAGCTTCTGATGATAACAGAGACAGTGATTGTTTTGATGTTTCTGACATTACAAATGCAGGTTGTGTTGCAATCTCCGGTTCTACTACATTTACAGGTTGTGTTGCAGCTTCCGATGTAAAAGTTGCTGACTGTGCTGAGTTGTCTATCGTTACAGATGTAGTTTGTGTAGGAATCTGTACAGTTAGCAAGGGTGCATGTTGTGCTGCAGTCTCCGATGCTGCGGTTTGCACCACAGACTCAGAATATAGAACAGGCGAGGCTGCGTTCATTAATTCCTTTTTACCGCATTTTACAGTCTTCGTTTCACTTCTCACACAAATATCCATAGGCTCGTCTGTAGCGGTTTCGTTCCCAGGGATAAAGGAAGTGAAATGTGCAACAGTATCAGCATCCATGCTTTCGTCCTTGTTCGACATACTCTTATCAACAGATCCACCATACGCTTCCTTTGCAGTCCTTTTTTTCTGTTCATCCAGCACGTCTTCCGTCGAGTCTTTAGAAGAGAGCTTTGCAGCAACAGCAGCATCCGTTTTCTGCGACTTTTCATTTGACTCTCTTACTTCTGCTCCTTGGTATTTCCTTTCCTCTATTTGATCGCTAGTTCCTTGTTTACATAGCCGTTCTGTACTCTTCTCCACTTTCATGTCGGGTGTTATTTGCAAAGCTTGTTTGCATTCAACAACTTGCGTATTTGTTTCAACAGTCTCACTTCGCAATACCTCAGATGAGGAAGACTTCTCTGAAGAGTCATTCATTCCTTGGTCTCTGACTTCATTTACTGGCTCAAAAACTTTCTTAGCAACTTCCACAGGAAAATCTTCTTTCTGCCATGTTTCAGGTACATTTTCCTTCTCTGCTGGCAAAATTACAGTTGGCTCAGTTGAGGCTGCACTGTCGACACAAGACTTTCCCATAAGTATTGTTTTAGTCGAGACTGAGAAACTTTCTTCTGTTGGTTTACTCACACAGTCAATGTTCAAGGGTACAGTTGCATCCAAAATACTAGAAAAAAACTTAGAATTGGGATCACTATCTGCTCTGGATTCTACTGCAATCACGCAGCTATCAGATGCAACTTCATTCCTTAGTGCAGTAGTTTTGTTTGTATTCTTATGTTCCTTTGATTCATCAGTAGTGTCATTCTGAATATTCCCACTAGGAACGTCAGCATCGTTCCCGTTTCCTTTGTTATCAGAAGTCGTTCTGGTTTCAAAGCCAATGTTACTTTTTGTCAAGGCACCAGCTATGTTTCCTTTTTGCATTGTATTCTCTGGATCCTCATGTGCAGGTATTTTGTTGTCTGTATTGCACAAAGTTCTATCTTCCAATTCCAATGGTAGTTTGATAATTTCTGTTTCCTTAGAAGTCGACAAAGTTCTCGTTTCTTGTAACCCAGTTGTCAGCAAAAGCGCGTCAGACATAGGACTCAAGGTCTCGGCGTTTGATTCAAGCACGTCATTTAAATCATTGCTCCCCAAATAACTTAGTTTCTCTTTTTTCTCTTTTTTAAAACATTGTTCAGTAGCATTAGAAGTGCTCTGAGAATCTGGTTGGCCATCAGTTGATGTCTTTTGTGAAGTAGTTAATTTCTCAAGACTGATCTCTGTTTTCAACTTATTATGAAATGGTGCCTGTAAACAAGTTGTGGAAATATCCTCTTTAGCAGATTCATCAATTTCCGTTGACGAAATTCCATAATTAGTAGAATCACTACTTACTTGAACATTTAGACTACCAAAAGTAGGTTCAGCAGAACAGTTTCTCTTTGATGAAGCCACTGATACAACTGAAGTAAGCAAAGCATTCTTTGTATGAGGTTCACTCTTTACGTCGTCATGTTCTTTGTCACTTCCAGAAGGTGGAGTATTTATCAATGCCGAGTCTGAAGAAACTGCTTGTGAAACAAAAGAGGTGACAGCAGTACAGACAACTGGGCAAGTAGCAACATCTGTACAAGGAATTCTTGCAAGACTTACTTCTGTAAATGAAGTTGGTACATTCAATGTTTGGTTTACAGTGTTAAAAGAAGTCGTAGTGGCACTGAGTAAAGGTGCGACAAAACTACTAAGTGGTGCTGATGCTCCATTCAAACTGTGTTGATCCGTTGGCAAAGGCAATGGTGAAGTGGTAGAGAACATCTGAGTGGTCACTAATGAAGATAAAACTGACTTTTCTGCTTGTCCAGTGTGAACTTTGCTTATATCTAACAGTTCTTGATTGCCTGAGCCTGTCCTATTAGCAGTCTCATTCGTAGATACTGCGGGTACTGATGTCGCAACTGTTACGGTAGGATTACTAACTTCAGAAGAAACATGAGAGGTGACATTTGTTGAGGGTGTCGTAGCAATATTAACAGTTTCTCGGTTGTCCTTGAAGGACTTACTTTCACGTGGAAGAGAAGAAACTAAAGATGAAGATGAAGACGTGACGATTTCCGTTGAGTCTGTAGGAACAACATTTGTACACAAAGTTGCAGTTTCTTTAGCAATAGCAGTAGTTCTTGCTTCCTGTGCCACTGGGCTGTTGTTGCTGGCTCCATGTTGAGTTTTGGTAAAATCGTCTTGGCCCATTACTGCTGATGCCACTGCAATCGATGCTGAACACATAGACACGGAAAGTGATTGAACAACTGAAGTGACGGCAGATGATGCAGGTGGTGGACCAGTCTTCTGGACTGCTGACAGAGCGGTTTTTGATGTAGCAGATGTTGAATGCATTGTTCTACCCATCGAGCTCACTGGTGTAGTATCAGTATGCATGGTTGAAGTTGTTTCAGACTCTGCTACTGCTGTCAAAGTACCACTAATACTTTTTGTAGCCTTTCGTCTGGTTTCTAAAGTTGAAGTTGTCGGTGTAGGTGTTGCCACTGTCTTTCCAGTTGAAGTCCTTGCAGGCAATACTGCGCTGGGTGCAGTAGTAGCAGAAGCAGCAGCAGTTGGTTTCTCTGGTGTAACGGCAGCAGAAGCAATAACTGAGGCAAAGGTTCCAACAGCTGCAGTGGTTGCTACTAAAGCTACAGTGGGCAAAGTAGTAACAGCACCGGCAGCAACAGCCCTAGTGGCAGCAGTAGCAATAGCCATCTTGGGGATGGCAACATAAGCATCTCCAGTGTTAACAGTTGATGGCGATTCAGTAGTAACAGTCTTTGGCACAGGTGACGTAGTAGTAGGGGTGACGGTGCTTCCAGCAGTAGTAGCAGCACCAACCGTCCCAGTGGCTGATACAACAGCTGTGGCAGTTGTTGTAGTAACAATTTTTGTAGAAACAATCCCTGTGGCAACAGCAGCAGTGCGAGCACTAATGTTAGGCACTGATGAGTTGGCTCCAACAGCAGTAGTGCGAGTACTAGTGTTAGGCACTGAGGAGTTGGCTCCAACAGCAGTAGTGCGAGTACTAGTGTTAGGCACTGAGGAGTTGGCTCCAACAGCAGTAGTGAGAGTAGTAGTGTTAGGCACTGAGGAGATGGCTCCAACAGCAGTAGTGCGAGAAGTAGTGTTAGGCACTGAGGAGATGGCTCCAACAGCAGTAGTGCGAGTAGTAGTGTTAGGCACTGAAGAGATGGCTCCAACAGCAGTAGAAGAGGAGGGGCGCCCACAGGCAACCGTGGAAACAGTCGCAGTGGTAGTAGTGACAGTCACAGTGGCCACTGCAGCCTTTACATCTGTTTGCTGAGCTCGCGCTTTCTTCTCCAGTTCTTCCTGTCTAACCTTTTTTAGCTTGGCATCTCTTCGTGCAACTATGTTATCTGCAACCTGGACAAGTTTTCGTTTCTTTGCCTGGAAGTTATCCCCCCGATCCAAGCACTTTCTTTTGAAGGACTTTGACTGTGGCATATGACTGTTCCACATCCAGCCGCTCCCTCCATAAATTCTGTACTCTTCCCCCTTTTGTTTCCACACTTGGTGGTTCAGAAGCCAGCAGTAGTTTACCGGGCCAAAGCCTTCAAAGAAAGTGGCAGTAAACACGCGAATTAGTCAAAATGTTTCAACATGTACTAGGGTTGTCAAAACAAGCCAGGAACCACTACAAGTATCTTTATTATAAATTACACGTCTGAAGAACGAACTGTAAACGCCGGCTAAAAGTCTTTAAGACAGTGCTTCATAGAGAGTCAAACTGTAAAATTAGTTTTAGAGGCGCCCACTTTTTGAGTTGCACCTCATTATAAAATCACACTCAACACCAGAATGCCGATGTGAAGGTTTCTTTGTCAAATTAATCGCCTTGACAAAAAAGGAACTAGTTTAAGAGAGCAGCAGTTTTGTAAAGAATATCCACGAAACGGCTCCTTCAATTAAGATTGCACAAACTTTAACCCTAGACCAGGCCAGGGATAGTTCTTGGGACACAATACAGAAAGGGACTTACCCAGCTCTCTGTTCAGTTCTTCTATCTCTTCTTCCTCCTCCTCCTCTTCCTTGTTTGCTTTCTTGCTTCGTTTGCGGCTGTCAGCAGTAGTAATGCGATGCAGCTCCACATGGCCAGCAGCTTCGCCCCACACAGATACGTAACATATCGGTTTGATGAAGTCTTCAAGGAATGAAAGAATAGCAGAGAACTCCTGTGGAGTTGCAGCCAGTTGTATAGCTCTAATCCATGTCGAACGCTGGATTGGCCAGGCTGGGTGCATGAACGCTGTAGGAATTGCATTCTCAAGTCCAATAATAGAATATCTCAGTGTGTTCAAAACGACTTCTTTATTTCCATAAACTTCGCCATTGTGCCACTTGAACTCATTGAGACTGAACTTGTTCGCAACTGCACGTCGTTTATCTTTCTGTTCCATATGCTGATGTTTGTTCAAAGCAAAAGTGTTTGTGGTATACTGGTTCACATAAAGACTATAGTTCCCTTCCATGCCCAGTCGAAACAGGGGTGTTGGAGGTGGTTTGTGTTCTTTTTCTGTATTTTTATTTGCTACTGTCGAGGGTCCCGAAGGCTTTAAAATTTGAGAAGAAAGTACAGAAGAAGCCACTATTGGCGCCTTACCACTTGGCTGTGTGCTTTTAGGCACTGATCTCGATGGTATCGTCTTTAAAGTGTTACTTGATAAGACACTTGATGTTAAAACATTTGTCCTGGTGACAGACTTCATTTGTGGCATCGTTGGGACACTGGAAGGAACAGTGGAAGGCAACTGCTCTTTGTCAGTTTTACTTGAAGCAAGCAATGAAGCTAAAGAAACGTCGTCGTTCTTAACATCAACATTTTGATGCTTTTTCTCTTCTTTCAACTGATCGTTCACACTTCTTTGTGTTGCAAAACAGTTGTCTTCCACAGATGTAACCACTGAAGTATTTGAGCAACTCATTCCAGCAAGCATCAATTCATGTTTTATCTTTTCACTTACTGAGTCTTTAACAGTATTCACTGACTTTAGGTCCTTGTAGTTTTCAACAGGGTTAGTCTCATCTTCAACCTGTGACCTTTGCTGCACTTCCATATCTTCATCTTTTGTCTCAAATGGTCTTGTTTCAACTGCAGGAGACAAACCATCTACTGTGTCACCACTGTCAGCTCTTGGTAAGCTCTGTTCACCCATTTGGATATCTTCTCCAGTCGCCACAGAGACATCCTCTGACGGTTCTATATCCTCATGCAAGGGCTCTCTTGGTGCTCTCTTGTCTTCAGACCCTGCTCCAAGTTTGTTAGTATCAGTCTGTCTGACTGGGCCAACCTTTAGAGTTATTGAATCCTCTGAAACGAATGTCAGTACCGGTGACTGCTGTTGGATAGCTTCAGGCTTTACCAAAGATTTCTTCTCACCTGCCGATGGATAGCAGTCTCAGAAAAACATCGATTTAACAAAAAACAAAGTAATTTTTGGGCCCTACCATGCTCATTCTGGCCAGTTAACAACTTATACCAGTTAATGTTCAAAGAACGTTGTATTACGATAAAACAATGACTTGTTCCACACAGTCCTCTGAACATGAAATTATGACGACATGAGAGTCATCTTAGTTACAGTATTTATGACAAAAAACTTCTACTTGTATTAAGAAAATTTTGTTTAAAGTCCAATCAAGTGCCATTGAACTAAAGACCTAAATCCTTTCAATGGTAAGCCCTCGAATTTTATACTTCCAAAGAGCCTTTGGGAGTATACAAAACCTTTGGATAAAGAAAAACTTTGGAG
>JAOBYF010727729.1:0-14647 GCA_025403605.1 Parazoanthus darwini
CTGAGACCTTCAGCCTTCAGATATAGAACTTTTCACTCCGTTTAAATAAATACCCTACTATTTAAGTCCTCGTTTCCAATCCATTTCTTAGTTTGGTCTGACGAAGCGCTAACCCTCAAAACTTCAGCTTTACACCTAAATCTTAATGGATAAAACCTACTATATGATCCCTTTATGACCAAATCCCGCATTTGGTAACAAGTGTTCTTCTAGTGTTATTATTACTTAAACCAAACTTATCTGTTTTTTTTTCCTTTTCTTTGTGACAAGTGAAGGTTTTTCACAATTCTCAAAACCTCGTTTGAAGTCGTGCTTCACCTAATTTTGTTAACAGCCTCTAGCTTAAATATATTTATTGTTTCTACTGAGTGTTTGCATGACTGATTTTCTAAGAAGAACCTGTTTGAATTTTGCTTTATCTTTCTGTAGATGTTAACCTACTGCAGCACTGGAATCGCTGCGCCGATGGCAAGCTATGCTGGGCCAATCATAATCATTGTCGTTCTGTTAGGATTCCTCCTCATTGTTGCTGCGTTTAATCATCGTCGAGCCATTCGCTTCTATGCGACCTTGTACTGCAGTAAGTATGTCACCCGCAATCGCAGGGAAAGTCGAGCGTTTCACATTCACAGCGGGCTGAAGCTGGCTATTGACCGACTTACTGACCTGGAAGAGCGCAGAAATAAGATAACACCAAAGGAATACGTCGTGGATATCGAGTTTGAGGACTTGAGTCTCACTTTAAAGGGAGTAAGTATTAATGGAGTTGGTTGTGAGGATGTTTTGATTGATCGATTGCTTATCGAGTGGTTGGTTTAGATTTCTGTGGCTGTGGCTTTGGCTGTGTTTGTGTTTGCGTTTGTGTCTGTGTCTGATTCTGATTCTGTGTCTGAGTCTGTGTCTGTGTCTGAGTCTGAGTCTGTCTCTGTGTCTGTGTCTGCGTCCGTGTCTATGCCTGATTATTCCTATTTCCGAGCAGCCTGTCTTTGTCCTTTGCCTTCGCCTTGGCCTTTATCCGTACCTAGTCCAACAGCAAACTGTACCTGTTTTTACCCGAAGGGCTCCCAGAAAAGCGTACTGCTAGGAGTGACAGGAAAGATCAACTCTGGTGAAGTAACGGCGGTGATGGGTCCCTCAGGTGCCGGCAAGACAACCTTTCTCAATACCCTCAGTGGCAAAGCTTATTACGGGGTAAAGTGATATAGATTTCTTATCGTACAGACACATGTTAGTCAGAAAGTATACATGTATATTTTGTACAAGGGAAACCTCTAAAGTATACTTTGTACGGCCTTTGTTTAGATCCGTGGTGGAACAATAAAAATTAATGGAACCAAAACGGAGGATCTTGACGTATTCAGAACAATCACCGGCTTTGTGCCACAGGTAGGAAACTTGGGTGTTCGGTTACATATCGCTGTTTTAAGGAAGTGAAATGGAAGTTTAAATTTTTCCCTATAATGTTATAGGAAACTTGTGGAAACTTGTGGTTGTCATTTCTTGCGTCATATGTGGTTGCGCGTTTTGGAGTGGTTTTGGAAGCCAAGTTTAAATGTTCCTGCCGCTGTCCCTCAATTCGCTTCCAAACCAATCCAACACATGGGAGGCGGTGAAGATAAAGCACTAGCCTAGCTTGTTCGTCGCATATATCTTACGACTGTATCAAGTAACTTACCTCAGTGATGCTTAAAAAGACCCTAAACAATTCGTTTTCATCGTCTCTCGGCAGGAGGACGTCATGCACAGAAATCTCACTGTCAAAGAGGTGCTATGGTACCAGGCAGAACTAAGACTTCCTCGTCACGTGCCCAAGAAACAAAGAGAACAGAAGGTTAAGCAGGTATTGGCCAGTCTTTGCTGACGTCAATGTGCTTCAGTTTTTTGTTACATAGAAAGGCTGAAAAACTTATTGTCCTTTACACCTATCAATTGCCAACTATGTTAAAAGCAAATAGAAGCTAAAACTACAAAACGGATAAAATTGTTCAAGTTTTGAGTAATTAGCGTAAATCTAACTCCGAGCTTCAAAAAACAGAGCCCATAACACGAAAGGACTTTGTCACAGTCAGTACGCATGGTATGACAAATACTTTTTGAGTAGCGAGTCTTTGAAACGTTCAGCGAATGAACGGTTGGGTTGCAGCCACATAAAATCTGTAAACTTTGACACATTTAAGTACTCATTTCATGGAAATCGTCCACATATTCTAAATGAGGATAATATCTATCATGCACTTTTTGTTTTTGAAATTTGAACTTTAATTTGTGCTACGAGACTCTTGGCCTAAAAATGACAGGAATTAGTTTTCATGACCCACAAAGTTTGCATTTTCAAATTCATGGTATTGATCAACAAAATGAAAAACCCTTGAAATGTTTTGATCATGGTCCAGTAAATCTCACAAACCATGAAAACAACATAAAATTGAAATTTATGGAAATTTTGTTGGTAATGAAAACACCAGAAAATATGGAATATTAATAAGAGGCCATTAAAATATCATGAAGTTAAATTTTAAAGACTTTAATAGGTTTAAAAATACCCATGAAATCATAACATCGAGCGTGGGGCTATGAAAAAAATCATGAGATTGACTTTTTAATGATTTACATGGGTAATGTGCAACTGAAAATTGTGAAAATGTAAACGATAAGATTTACCTGATGACCATCGTAACATTATTTTTTAAAACGGGTCACCATTTCCTTGGTATTAATATTAACTTACTGTTTACTTCCTTGTAAACTAATTTAAGCTGTTATTTCAGGTTTACGTGCTTAGTTTTCGTAAGGTTGTTTAGTCGTGTTTATTTACAGGAACCGAATTACGTATTCCTAGATGACAAAGTTTTACCTAAAAAAACTTAGACGTTCAAAATTTGTATTTCTTACCACTTTTGAACAAGCGGGTGCACCAGGGGCTAACTGTTTTCCAGGGCTTTTGGGCTGGAATTAAAACCATTAGGGTGGAAAAGTGGATAAAAGGTACCCTCTACTCTTCATTTTATAACTTATAATCGAACTAGATACTATGCTTATGACTTTTAACTAAAGCAATTACGAAACCATGTTTGCCTGATAGTGATTTCAGTTACCTTACCTTTTTCTTCAGTACAGGTGCTTTTTGTGCAAACACTGTATAGTGTTGTAACTATTATGATGATTATATTAAAATGTTTCAAGTACTAATTGTGATTTCGCAGGTAATAGAAATATTAGATCTGGATAGGGTGCAGGATTCACAGATTGGAGATGAGGTATGAGGTCTCCGTGGATAGATTTGCCAGGTTCTCAACCTTCACTTTCTGAGATGCAACTGACGTAGACAATAGGAACTATTTATAAAAAGTGCTCCATTCATCTCGCTAATACTTTTTTTTCCTCACAAATATTATGATGTTAAGCGTGTTTGGTTGTTCGTGGAGAACGCACTTAACTACATCTTAAGTGCCCAGATTCAAACCTCTTTAAAATAATAAACCGTTAAAGGAAGCATTCCAAAGTTTTGTGACTTTTCCTTAAAATTTATTAAGGAACAGCTTTCGTGTCCGCAAAGTTTTCCTAAATTTTCCTAAACTTCTTTGTGTAGCTGTAGTTTTTGCTAACAAAATAAGAAAATAAGAGGTTATTTTGATGTTATGAAGAAATCCAAGAAGGCGCTCAAGATGGCCACATCCAAAATGGCGTCATATGACGTCATATAAAAACCAAAGATAATTCAAATTGCTCTGATTGAGAAGTTGTATGTTTCCTCCAAGTTTCATTGTGTTCCCTATCTTAGCTCAGTTAAGAGCTCAGGCCGCTCTCCTCTCCTCATTGACGAGGAATCCCCCCAGAGTCCGTGTTAAAAGATAAACGACTATTTTTATTATTATTATTATTATTATTATTATTATCAATTTTATTGTTAGTAGTAGCAGTAGTAGTAGTAGTAGTTCTACTGTTATTAATATTGTTATATTATCATTGCCATTTTATTGTTTCCATTGTTTACAGTTTCACTGTTTAGGTGGAATGTCAATATTGTTATTATTACTTATACAGGAAACCAGGGGAGTGTCGGGAGGTCAGAGAAAACGTGTGAATATTGGTATGGAGCTGGTGGCAGACCCAACTCTATTGTTTCTAGACGAACCGACCAGGTAAGCGATATTATGATTATAATGTTTTCTCACATTGCTCAATGCAATAAAACAATTAAGAGACTCGTCGCTTTTAAAACCTAGAAACAGCCACAATAAGATTTAGGAAGCTACAGTAACTTTTAGAAACATGTTATGAAGGGATAAAGCACCAAACTGCTTGTTTCACTCAACAATACGAGGACCTTGAGCAGCCGAGATGACAACGGCTGGAACAACAGCTCGAATGGTTTGTATGTTCCCTTCTAGTCCTTCCCCACTGCTATCACTTTTCTTTTGTGTGTTACTTATGTTTAAATAATGCAGTGAAAATAGGATTAAATTAAAAAATTAAATTAATCATATAAGAACAATTTTATTTGAAAAAGGTTATGACAGTACTTCTACGGCAATAAAAGATGGTCTTTACAATAATTAAATGTAAGTATGGCAACAACTCATTAAAGATCTGTAAAATATCCATGAAATACCATTATACGATACATTTGTTGACAGAAACATAAAATGAAAAATCCACACAGCATTAAAAAAGGCAAGCCAGACAGCTGATTGGATAAAAATGGCATTCAACATTGGAATCAGATCTAGACGCCGGGCAGAAACTGACATAACTTTAAGGCAGAGACTAGGAGATAGTCACAGCCGGAGTTTAGGACCTTTCAGTATAAGAGAAAGACTTCCAGGAAGCAGCGAGTCTTGCTAAATTCGCAATATCACAACTACAGTGTATGTTTTTCCAGCATATACAAGCCCGAAACATTTTGTAAATGCCGCATCGGTGCAACCCAAGGAGTGTGTGACCTTGAACATGTGGTTGGTCGAAGTTTTCTGTTTCTTTGCATGGGGCACAAGTTGAACTGTATATTTTGACATGTGATACCGAGGGGCCACCGACTGCACGGGTTGCACTGACTCAATGCTCGTGAATCAAATCATGTCAGCACAAGACAATCTCAAACATAACACCAACTTTCAACAGATCGATACCGCAATCAAGCCATTTTTTTTCGGCATCAGCATTTGACAGCAACGTAAATATGTTTTAGCATTCAGTTGTGAAAGTGAGTATTGTTTAATCTCTACTTTCAGTAATTAAGGAAGTTTCACAAACCGTACCGATGTTTAAAAAAAATATGTGGGGGATAAAAGTTTGCCGTCTTAAATCATGCCTTTTAGTATCTACTTGCGTATTTTCAATCTGTATAATGAAAATACATAATACAAAATCTCAGGGTAGTCCCTTCGGGTACGCAAGGAAAGCATCCCTGCTATCAATAGGAAAAAAAGGAAAAGGAATTTTATCATAAGGAAAAAAGCAAATAAAATCTTAGCTTCTCCTGAAAGTTTCAGTGGGCCACGACTTAGCAAACACGCGCTATGGCATTCCGCGGCTAGGGACATCAAAACCATTTTGGGGTCTCAAAAAAAACGAGTAGGATGTATTCAAGCAAACGCCCGGCATTTGCGATAAAAGTTTCTTTTCCTTTCAAAGGAGTTCACCAGGGACCGTTGCTTTTAGAAATTCAGGGCGGCACATGAAAATCGCATACCATTTACTTGGTGCCAAAAAGGGTCGCTGGTTACGCGCTTTTTTATAAGAAGAACTTTTTAAGAGTGCTCAATGAGGCTTAGATCGCCAAAAACGTAAAAGGGATTTAGGCACGCTGATTCTTAGGCAAAGGTGCAGGACCCACAAAACGGCTCTTGGTGAAATCATATTGAAACTCGTTACTTTGTCAACCTGAAAAAACAAATGCTTCAAAATTTTGACAATAAGATTATACAAGTGATGCAAAAGTTACTTTTGTGCCGTCAGTACTGTGTTGTGATGAGCTTCGTTTTGTTACTTTGTTATCATTTTGTATTTTTTCAAACTACAACAACTTTACTGTTCAAAGAAATGAAAAAAAAAAGTTACTGAGGAACTGGCTGAACTTTGCATCAAATTTAAAACAATGAGCATCAGCCAGGACATTGCTGTATGGTTCTTCTGAAAAGTGTGTCTACTTTAGGAACTGTACGGTAACATGAATGAACAGACCAGTAACATGAACCTAATGTGTAATTCAGGAGTTTCTCTGTCCCTCCAAGGTTAAGGTCGGCTCAGTCATTTTACTCGCGCTGGGGAGCTGCGATTCAATTTCCGTCGAAGAGTTTTCATAAGGTTTGGGTTTCAAGGTGAACGTACAGCAAGAATAACAAGAACGACTCCCTGCTCAGAACTAACAATAACAAACTAAATCATGAGACCAAACTGAAATACCATTGGGGGCCGCAAGTAAATAACTCACGAAACAGCTCAATCCGGCACATTTTTCAAATTCAACTGAAGAGCGGAGGAAATGCATTCCTCTCCAGTAACCACGTTTTCGAGCGACTGGCTTGGAAAAAAACCCGCCGTGATGGGAATTTCTTTCACATTCAGTGTTTTGAAAAACATGTTTAACGAATCTCACGAAAATAATCGGGGGAAATGTCACAACAAAGTTAGTATCTTCAACTTTGATGATAGTCTTTTATTGCATGTGTTTGGATATTTAACTGTGAGGGATCTGCTATGCGTGTCCAGGGTTTGCAGGCTGTGGAACAGAGTAACGGCGGATAGGACCTTGTGGCAACACGTTGACTTAAAGCCCTTTCACCGACAGCTTGGAATCGAAAACCGCGTTCTACGTTTAGACGAACTTATCGCGAGTCACTTATCAACTGTTTTCAGTCTGGATTTGAGCGGTTTCACTCTAGCGAGCAGAACGCTAACACTACTACACAAAACGTGCACAAATCTACGCAAGTTAGTTCTGAAAGCGGTGACCTTTAAAGATTCCCCCGAGCACCCTCTCTTAGTTCCTGAAAGTTTAGAGTATCTGGACTTGAGGTTTTCTAACGGGAGCTCTCACGTTTATCTTGCCATAGGCCGCAGTTTAAGCAAAACATGTTGGCTTGGAATGTGTGATGGACTTATCTACAGCTTGTCCAAACATGGGGAGCTTGAAACAATGATTAAACGTTGCAGGAAAACTCTCCGCGTTGCAGATATGACTCAGTGCTACATGGCAAAGGACAGTCTAGTGGAGCTACTCTGCTGTTGCGAGAGCCTAGAGGTTTTAAACCTACGGAAGTGTTCTCGCGTGGGTGGAGATTCCATTAACGATGTTCTCGGGAGCTGCAAGGGCTTAAAAACGTTGATTCTGGATGGGACAACGATATCAGCTCAATCTCTCAGCAAAATGAGATGGGAAGCGACCCATTTGTGTTATCTGGAAACGGGTTCTGTTTCATTTAATTCATCCAAAACTTTGAAAGTTGCTTTGCTCAAAGTCTTCCGGAATTCCTCCCTACGGTATCTTAGTTTGTGCTGCACCGGAAATGAGGCAGATCTCATGGAAGATATACTCCAATGCTGCGCTTGCGCGCATCGTAAAGTTCGATACATTAACCTCTGTACGACCCAGTCCATCATCAACAACAAGACAGGGTGCAAAACTGGACACGAGTCAAAGCAAAGATTGTCACTGGTGTTGGAGTGTCCAACTGAGAAACGTACGGAAAAAACCACAAGCGCGCAGGACATCGCCGTTCAAGAAAACTTGAGCAAGACTTGTTCAACTACGACGTGCAACAAAAGATTTTTGGACTTAAATTATTGCAACTACGAACACGAGCTGGAGACAGCTCTCTGAATCCGAACTGATGAGTTGATCGGAAGTCACCTCGGTCCTAGGTTCTTTCCTCACCTTTTTCGTCGAGAAAGAGCCTGAGAGCAAGGTTGAATGAGAATGCGTTGGACCCTGTGGTTGGACGTGGGCAGGAGAGGCGAAGGGTGGACTGGAATTGTGTACAGAACAACATCTGATTTAGGAAATCAAATTTACTAGGCTGTGATAGTCGACAACACTGATATCTTCGCTAATCATATTGAACTTTTGGTGACAAACAACGACTGGCATATACTCTGGCTGTTATACGGATATCAAGCATTTGAATCTTGCCAAAGTTGGCATAAAGTGAGTAAAAGAACCGAACAGTAGCTCCTAGAAACAAATTTTTTGTTACTAATTACTTTTCATAACACTGAGTCTAAGAAGAAGGAGGTTAAGCTTATCTTGATTCTTGTCACACTGTCCGATTTTGACCACAAGAAAAGTATTTGCAAATTCAGAAATTAAATACCCCATTGCAATTGTAAACTACACGAGTTTTCGTTGTAAACTCAGGTAAAACAAAAAAACCTTCAAATTTTAAATGCAAGGACCCGGCAAAATAATTTGTGCATGACTGGTTCGGCAGAGTTAGCACTGACAAGTATAAACAGTTTCTCTGAGACAGTAACGTACAAACATTGTGATTTTAAAGCGAGTGGATTTGCGTTCATTTGCGCTCGCTGTAATATAGTAGGTTTCAGAACATCAGACGTGACATACACAGTAAATTAGGTGCACTTTCCATTTGTGTCTGTCCGGTCCGAGAGAACGTATTTTCGTTAATAGAACAGTCATAGCGAGCGCATTCTCATCCTGACCGCCTTAGTTGATGTCGTGTGGGGTCTGGGTACAAGAATGGTCACAGCTCACTGTGATCTCGTTTAGAATACACCGAACAGCTTTCGTTCCAACACACAAGTCGTTCCGTTGTGAGCTGAACACTCGTCAAAGTGTAAACAGAAAGTCTATTCACTATCTTTTTACAACGGCAACGAAAGCTATCCGGTTTGGTGTAAGTGAGGCCTAAAATCATCACAAGGGCGGCCGTGAGGGGAATTTAGTTCTGACAGTTTTCGCGTTCCAATTCGCCACTCCTGAAACTAGAAAAGGACTGGGTCTGTCCAAACAAACGGTCCCAGAAGGCAATGCTCAAACAAATGCTTTAGACAATTCATCATTAACAACCTTCCAAACACTGTTGTGTTTGCACAATGCATGTGACTTTATCTCATCCAAAAAACAGTGTGATAAGGAAGATCCTTTGTCCGAGTCTCACCACGGTTGTATCCGCTTATGATTGTGCATAGTTCGTTTTGTAAAATTAGCTTTTGTTAAATTGCTTTCTGGGACCGTTTGGGAAGACGGTTCCTGTCCTACTTTCATTTCTGGAGTGATGAACTGAGAACTGAGAGGTCAACCAGACTCCACAAATTGGAAACGTCTTAAGTGACTAATAAAGCACGTACTTTGCGTTTTTGCCTGCGTTTCCCTGCTTGCCTGAATGGAGAGCTCGATTGCTCTCTGAAGTGAGGCGCTTTCTTCCGGCTCGGTAGCTGTATACACACCGGAAGTGCCAGGCGACCGTTGTTGCGCATGTTCACTGTCTGAGCTTTCCGAACTGCTGGATGCACTCGTTCGCTGGCTCGAGTTTCTTGGAGACGAATTATCGCTTTTCTGCTGGAGAGACAGCTGTATTGCACGGAGCAGATCAATATCGTCTTCTTTTGGAGGCTTCTTTTTTCTTCTTCTCCTTCCTGGATTTGAAGAAAATAAATCAAGAGGTTGCTAAGCAGAAAAAGTTTACAAGAAACTGTGCTTCTCTCTCGACTATATAATAATCTGTCTCCTTCGCTACCGCACGCGGACCCATTCTCTCTCTCTCTCTCGGTTATCTCATGAAAGAGAACGGGACTAGAAATGGCTGAGAAGAAGACCAAGTTTTTTTATGATCTTATCTTTTACTTCCTTGTTTCCCACCTCTTATGCGTGCAAAACAGATGTCCTCTTATTCATAACGCCAATGTCAAAATTGACGCTTTTCTTGGTCAGTGGTGGAAGGGACGAAAAGAAAAAAAAGGTGGGCTGGATTTCAACAAACGTCGTGTTTCTGAAATCATTTGAAGCTTTAAACTTAGCTTTCTGAGAATGCGATTACAGTTTCAGCTTCTAGTAGAATAAGGCATCTTTTATCGGCTGCATATTAATGTTACTGTCTTTCTATCTGTCATCTACTGCCCACATCCTCTGTCTATTTATTTCTTCTTCTTTTTCCTACGTAAACACGCAAGCCACAACTTACTGCGTCGTTTTTCGGGCGTATTTACTGCCGGTAATCCCATCCGGTCGCGTCGGAGACACTCCAAGCTACAGTATTCAAACGGAAGGCCGGAGAGTCGGTCAACGGTCTGGGGCTGATCACAACCTTTCCTTCTACACAGCCCAGTCCCTCCTCCAATTCCCGCGGCCACGGCTCTGCCTTCTCGATAATTTCCTGATGCGGCAAAACGCTTCGCGATTTGTTCTCGAATAGAAGACTCGATCATACGTCGGACTTCCTCGTAATTTTCTTCATCTTCATCAGACTGCAGACAAGCAAAGGCACAAATGAGACAAAATCAAAATAAAGAGTTTCAAAACCTGTGCTGCAGTTCCACAGATTTCGTTATGACCAGAAACAGCATCAGCAGATAGAAAAGCAGATACACTTCACGCTTTACTTTGAACTTCTACCGCCTTTGTTTAAATCTGCTAAACAGAAAACGGAATGGATAAAAAACAAAAGAACTGTTTTGGCTTCTGTTCGTCCCAAAACTGTCCAGCTTCGAGGCAGGACGACGGCACCTTTGAAGTTTTGTCCGGTAGTCAAAAAAAATCGAGCGACTAAAAACTGAAGGTCGCACTAGCGCGAGGGATGTGATGATACGTTTGATAACAGGATTTTGAGTACTAACAAAAAATAAATAGCTTCGTCCGCTATACCCGGGCCTAAGACATGGACCGTTTGATCTTGTGGGGGGTGGGGATGGGTAGAGTGATTCAGTTGCTTGCAAGTTGGATCTCGTGCACTCGTTGACTGCAAAAATTAAGTTTCCTTTTTTTGTTCGTTTATAATCAACCCACTGTTTTATTTATCCCCCTTTTTTGGTTGTGCAATCTATTTTTCTTGAAACAGTTCCACCCTCCCCTCCCCCAGTAAAATAAAATGGTCGATCTTCAACAGATTACCTCGTCATTGAGCGTCCCTCTGAGACGAAGACGAAGCCTGTGAACAGAGCAGAACAAAACTCGATTAACAAAAGAAACATTTCCACTGACACGAAAAGATTTAGGTCTCAAGTAGTAGCTGAGCTCGTAGTAAATTAAAGGATGGAATTCATTACAACAACAACAACAACAACAATATAATTCATTTAAACCAATATTATCTATTACAAGTTAAAGAAATAATAACGTTCTATATTAAAAATGAACGGGGTTAATCGAGGTTTTAGTTATTCCTCGTCACCCTAAAACTTACATCTAACTAAATTTCGCTTGTTTATTTGTAAATGTATTGAGATCTGTAAATGTATGAAATCAGATATATTGTTTTATTTTTGTTGTTGTTGTTGTTGTTGTTGTTGTTGTTGTTGTTGTTGTTGTTGCCATTTGGAGTATTAGGTATTGAAAACTTTAATTCCGAATCACTTCTCTCACCTGGAAAGTTGACTTGCTGTATTGGTCAGCAAAATTCTCGGTTCCTCATCAGGAATCAGGCCTCGGGACAGAGCGAGAAGGAACTCGTTCCGTTTCCTCTGCAGTAGTTGTGTGGACTGAATAATCCGTGACCGGGGGGTCCTCAGGTAGGGGCGTGCCACCATCTGGGACAGGGTCTCCGTTGCCTCCTCAACTTCAGTCTATTTAACACAAACAAAGAATAAATAAACGCGCATGCGCATTAGTTGCTTTGCGTTAATCGATATCGAGTGAAACTGGAGTATGATATTCAGTTTATTGTCAACTTTTCAGCAGAAAAGTTCAGTCAAAAATACATTTGACGGCCGTGACTACATCTGTAACTTAAAGCACTTGAGTAAGAATGAACGTGCGTTTAATACCGCGATAGAAGCACTTTGGATGATGAAGGTGATAAATATTTGCCGTCAGATAGACAGAAAGGTACATACGTTCATAAAAATGGTCACACACATTGGTTAGCGCGCGCACACACACTGACTTGCGTGTTATACATACAGACACCGCATATAGACACGCACACCGCATGCAGACACAACCACAGCACAGTGAACTCTATTCCACATTCGCCACGAACTGTCGTCGATTACACTGATTTTGGTTTTCACGTAAGCCGCGCTTTAAACTTACAATACTAAAACTCGTTACACTCATTTTCAACTCGTGGTTGTTCGTTTTCACTGATGTCTGATTCGTGTGGATTTTTGGATTAAATAAAAATGCCGAATACCTCATCGATTCTGACATAGCCAGAACCAGTTCTTTTCGCCGGCCAGAACGAGTAATTGGAAAGCGACCTAAGATCGAGACACAGAAACAGACACAGGTGCGCGCACACACAGACAATGAATCAGCAGTTTATCCTCACTACCTGCATCAGTTCAAATATGGTCTTCTTTTCTTGCTCATAGGGCGTCTTCTTCTCCTTGTTGCCGACCAAGAAGAAGCCATAGCCATAGGACGCCTTCAGCACCCGGCGACTCATCAATAACTGACTCACAGCGTCTTCAATAAAGGACGTGTCTGTACCCTCTGGCGCTACGGCTGATGGAAGAGCAGAAGAGGGAAGTGTGTTAATAAAAATAATAATAATAATAATAATAATAAAAATAATAATAATAATAATAATATTGATAATAGTAGTAAAATAAAAGGTTTCTTGACAGTTCAACGACGTGGCTCTTCTACTCATAAATACATGATCTAAAATACTTATAAGAACTACAGGAAACTAGCTATTTAATGTACTTATAAATTTGGTAGTTACATGCACTGCCGATTATTGAAAAAAGACTATGTAAACTACAGTCTTTCAGTGGCAGTAGCTTTGGGACGAACTTTAACCAGGCAGCAGAACTCGTTTGAAAATGAAAAACTCAAATTAGGAAAAAGCAGTGTCTTAGAATATTCCAGTTTCCAGACGGACTTTGAGTTTAAGTTCTCTTGACGAGCGAGGTGTTAGGGAGGGGTGGTAAGATTCAAATATATACTAAAAAGAACAACTGGCCAAACGTCAAGCAGCTGCGAGTGCATTTGGCTACTCAAGCCTTTCAAACTTAACGGTCCTTGTCAGTGTGTATTAAAGCAGCAGCGTACAAAGTAAACTGACTATCAAAATGGCAAAAATACTACGTGTTAGTATATGGATAGCTTTCGTGCCGTTGCAAAATCATAGCGGATAAGCTTTCTGCTTACACTATACTGGAAACTCTCATACCGTTGTAAAAGCCATAGCGGAACGATTTTTTCCGACAGACTTTTCGTGCCGATACGAACGTAGGATGCTCTCGAAAGTGATATGTCACTTATCGGAGTGACTTTTGTGCCGCTAAAACTCCTTTTCTAGGAAATTCCCGGAAGTAAAGAGAATTCCATTAATTCGGTGAAGAGTACGAACCTTACTCAACGCAAAAGCGGCTCTGCTTGATTTTCATTATTGAGCCTTAGATTTTCCACTCCACTTTTGAAAACTGACTAGAAGCTGTTTACAGCCGGCTGCATGTGAATACATAACCAACCTGTTTCCTGAGCAGCTAAAGCCAGAGCCACCATTTTGTCCTTAGCAGTACCCAACAGCGGTTCCTCTAACTGTAATGTACGGACAGACAACCACAGTTAACCCGGTTACTGACACGTCAGTCACGATCAGAGACAGGTATTGGCAAGACAAAGCATAGTTTAGAATCTTGTATTTTAGGGTTTTGTATTTCTAACATTTAATCTTAGGAACTTTGTATATTTATAACTTTTTAACACTAAAGTCACGACCCCATTAAAAAGCTTTAACTTCAACTTATATTGTGAATAAAATGAAGTATTCAACTGATCGATTGATTGACAGATTGATCGATTGACTGACTGACTGATCGGTTGATGCCTTTACCTTATCCCGTTTACTTCTGCTACAAAAATCATGTTTTAAACGCCAGCTACAAAATTGCCGGAATCTTCTCCTCTTTCCATCTGACCCCGTTGAAAGAGCACGCGTTATTACCAAGGATGTTTGTGCAAACACTGCTATGATACAATTTTCATTTCAAAAGTAACGGAATGGAAGACAGCGGGGGGATGGGGAAGGAGCAAATCTGTGCGCATTTTAAAACCCCTGGAGCTAAACCTAACGAGGCAACAGACGCAAAAGATGTAAGACGATAAAGGACGGTGTATACATTAAAACAACAAACACGGAATGAATAAAGGAACTACAGGGGATGTAGTAGCAAAGAAAACAAGCAGCAGGCAGTCAGAATTGAATGAGCACCAACAGACTTAACAAACAAACGAACGAATGAACTCTACAACGCTTTGAACCACTATCACCTACCTTATAACTATTCTCATGATTCTTGAATCGCGAATAATAATGAAGGAAATAATTTAATTCCATGAGTTTCTTGTGAGCTGAAGATACCTATTGAAAGAAAAATGCATACCTCAAGTATAAAGGATTGTGGGAAAGCTAATGGCGCAAACGTAGCAAAATATGCTATGCTATTACAATTCAATACTTTAGTTTAGTTAACTATGGTTTGTGCTACACAGTTAGAACCTGCGGGGGAGGGGGGTGGG
>JAOBYF010728840.1:0-14640 GCA_025403605.1 Parazoanthus darwini
TTTCTTCATCAAGCTTTTTCTCGGTTCAATGCAGCCGATTTTTGTTAGAAGACTGGGTCCAAAAACTTGAGCGATCCTTTTCTCGTTGGAAGACTTCTGCTCGAAGCACGTGTTTCTGTGTAGAAGCAAAAATTTACCTGGAATTGTCTAGATTACTCACCAAAATGGCAAAAGTCAAAGAAGGAAAAAAGGTAACAAGGTTGAAGGGAGGTTAAAGTTATCTTCAAACGACTTTTTTGTGGAGATTTAAGGCTATTTTCGTGTTATTTTCAACACGCTCGCTTCATGTAAACCGAGCGAGGGAGACGCCATTTTACGAAACTACAAATCCGTTCATGTGCTACTATTATAATTTTAAACATGCTCTACTATCAGAAGACATGTTACACAGTTAGTGAACTAACTTAGAATAGAACGAATTCTGCATGTATCAAGATCACTGACGACTTCTGATCACCACGGACTACAAACACGTGTTGCCTACGATTACGCGGATACCGGATGAAGTATTCATGTTTTGCAGAATTGCCACTTTTCAAATGCCCCAGATACTGACCTTATATATTGTGCTTGGTTCCTCAGTTTACGAAGAATTTTGAACATTTTATTTCAAGATAATGAGAAAGTTGATATATTTCAGGTTTTACATTTCAAACACCCAGCCGCATGGGCTGTTGTTGCGCAACTTTGTTATTAACCCAGGCTCCCATGCGGATTTTTGGGTTTGTTTACTTGCTTGACTGAACCTTTGAAAGTTTTTCTTTACCCCAATATGTTATTTTCATGTCTGAATGTCCAGTCAAGAAAAATGGCATCCATCCTCAGAAAAACTAAGAAGTCGGTTGATCAATGAGCATTTTGTCCATGATCAGTGATCACAGAAAAGACATAGTATGGTAATAAACATTGAGTGGGTGTATTGCTAAAGCTTTGCCATTTTGTTTGCATCATTTGTGTAGCAAATTGAACACCAAATGCTGAACACAAGATCTATAGTTAGCAATGTCGTGAAAAAAAGTATCAATTATGATTTCACTGTCTCCCAATTAACTTGTGCCTTGACTAGAGGATTTAGAGACTGAATGAAGTTGTTTTTATTATTATTATTATATTTGTGTAAATGAAATGGCAGTGACCAACCAATGGTCTTTTTCTAGTCATAGGTCAGTGTAACTTGTAATAATAAGGCATTTTTGCAAGGCATCTCAGAACAGGATAAAAATGTGCACACAAATGAAACCAACCTTTACAATTTACAAGTGCAGAGAGATTGAAACAGAAACAGCTGTGAAAATCCCCATTTTAAGGTTGTTTGAAAAGGGCTGTTATTATGCAAATTACCTTTGAAAACTTGCCGTGTAAAGGCCCATGCTTGAGTAAGCACTCGCCCCCAAACTTTTGCCAGATTTATTGCTTGTGGGGGGTGGGCACTTGCTTGGTCAAATACAGTATAGCCCAAAGTATTTTGACATTTTGATCATTTCCATGTATACGTATGAACAAGATCCAGCACAGATTAGAATACTTTCAAGTGAAGCAATAGGTAGTGTAAGACTGATTATCTATACAAAGCATCAATCAAATGCAAATGTTGTTAGTTATAATTGCATTAGTAAATCCATTGGTATTTATTGCTGGTACTTCCAAAAATTTATTGGATTTGACATTTCAGCAGCCTTTGATTTCCTGATTACCATTAGTACAGGGATTCTCAACTATATGTCATTTTTTCTTAGGTGAAAGATGGTGAAGTTGTTGTCAAACCGAAGAAACAAAAATTGGAAGCAAATGGAAAGTCAAAAGACAAGCCTGAAAAAAAGAAAAGCAAGGAGATAAAGGAACAAAAAACTGAAAAAAATGTGAAAAAAGAGAAGATAAAGAAGAAGATACCCCCACCAAAAGAATCCTCAGATAGCGAGGTAGGAATCTAAAGAAACAAAGAAGTTGTACTAGTTTGTCACGAGGGCTTGATAGTTGTAGAAATCCTTTTATAAAGTGTGAGAATGTCTTTTTACCATTTGCCAGGGTGCAGTGTGAATTCAAGGTTTTATCTGGCATTTTGCTCTGGGAGATGAGAATATTTTAGAAACCACAGTTTATCTTATTTGAAATTTGTAGCTTGCTTAGTTATTGGCCAGCAAAACCAATGTTTTATCTCTTTTTGTCATTTGTGAACCTTAATACACAACCTGTTTTTTATTTTTTATTTTTTTTGGGGGGGGGGGGGCTGGGGGGTACTAGTTAGTTTGAAGAGCAGTGGTCAGAAAACTACTAACTGAACAATAACTTTTTATTTAACATAGGAATCAAGTTCTGATGAAGAAGAAACTAGGTAATACTTGCGTGATCATATATTTCACAATAGTTGCAAGTGGTTTACAATAAATACAATTGTTTATTGATAAGATGGCATGTAACTGGCGAATGAATAATTATTTTAGACCCACATGTTACTGTTGTTTGTTAATTGATACTGCATGTGTGTTATGGTCAGATATTTAGAATTATTTAATATGCTGAAATTAGCAAGAGGTGAATAATGCTTGACGATAACAATGTAACTGCTACCAGCAGTTGATTGTACGCTACTCTTAAGAATTTATTTTATGGTCATATTTAAAACTATTCAGAAATTTAATATTGGTTAAAAAGGGCACTCTACTTCATCTTGACAGTCTAATTATAGAGCACCATAAAACTGTCATTTTGACTAACCTCGTATATTTCACATTTTTCTCACAAATTTTACCTTCAAAATCAGGATGCAAATTGAACAGTGAACCATTTATATTCATTTAAAGGAATTTGCTCAGCAACACATAAATTTATGAAGTTGGGGAAAAATGAAAAGACAGGCACTTCAATCAGTGGTCATGGATATGGTGTATTTTCAAAATCAAGTACTTGTTTGAGCATGGAAGAATAAATGAAAAAATTTCCAGAAACTAAAAAAACTGTATTCTTTTTGTTAAACAAATGAATGATATCATGTAAATGAGGTGCCTCTAGTTTTTTCTAGTTTTTTGGCTCCAGCAAGAATGCTGAAGGTGCGTCTAAAATGAATATTTCAGTATGATGCATTTAATAAAAGATCTAGTTGCACATGCAAACTAATTGTTAAAGACTTGGAGCCCTGGTGCTTATCTCTCAGATTGTTTTGTTGCAGTGCCCCTGTAAGTGTGAAAAAGTTGCCTCCACCCAAAGAGTCAATTTCTGATTCTGACTCAGATTCTGAAGACGAAAAACCTGCCCCAAAAGTTGTTGGAAAACTGAATGGCTCTGCAAAACCAACCAAGCCAGCTGCTCAGAGCAAACAAAACAAAGCAAGTGAGTCCAGTTCTGACTCTGACTCAGAATCAGATTCTGAGGATAAAAAACCCAAACCAAAAGCTGCTGCAAAGCTGAACGGCACGGCAAAACAAACCAAACCAGTTGGCCAGAGCAAGCAAAAGAAAGCAAGTGAATCAAGTTCAGATTCCGATTCCGAAGACGAGAAACCTAGCCCTCAGAAGTCTTCCAAGCCAGTGAAAAAAGGCAAGAAGGACACATCAAGCGAATCAAGCTCCGACTCATCCTCAGAAGATGAAAAGCCACCTGCCAAAGCAGTGAAACAAGCGAAACCTGCAGCTAAAGCAAAACCTGCAGCTAAACCAAAAGAGGACTCAAGTGAAGACTCTGACTCAGATTCTGAGGATGAGAAGGAGAAAGTGGTTGCAAAACCAACTGCGAAAGCTGCTGCAGCCAGCAAAGCATCAGGAAAAAAAGCAGAGGAGTCGTCATCAGAAGAGTCTGATTCGGAATCTGAAGATGAAAAACCTGTTGCAAAACCTAAAGCTAAACAAGATGTTATGGCACTAAAGGGAATGAAAAAGAAGGCTAAGTCGGACTCAGACTCCTCAGATTCTGATGATGAATCTGATGATGAATCTGATGATGAGAAAGAAGTGAAAACCAAGAAAACTCCAGCTAAAAAGCCAAGCAAAGATTCATCTTCTGAAGAAGAGGATTCAAGCTCAGAGGAAGAAGACGACAAACCTGCTACAAAACAGTCTGTTAAGCCCACGAAAAAAGAAGAGAGTGACTCTGAGTCTTCTGATGAAAGTTCAGATGAAGAGGCTGCTCCTGCCAAAGGTTCCACATCAAAAAAGAGAAAAGCAGACTCGTCTGATGAGGAAAGCAGCGAGGTAAGAAATCCCTGAGCTTAACTGGGTTATTTACATGTAGGCCACAGTTTTTTAATATTTAGATGAATGGATTTTTTTAACAAAATGTTAGGAATGGATTACGAAACTGTGATGCTTGAAGTCTCTTGAATACATGCAGGCTTTCTGCCAGAATTTCATCAAGGAGTTTTAAACAGATTTCACTTGATGCACATGTAGAAAAGTCGACATTTCATGCTGCCACTATCTTGCCAAACCAGTTTTGGTTAATTGATCTCCCCCGTGATCCTGTGGACATGCTCAGTAGAAATGACATGATTTTTTGCAGACCGTGGGAACCCTGGCATCGGTAACTATTTTTGGGTTCTGTGAAATTGACGATGGGTATCCATTTTTACAATGACACAATAAACTAACAAGAGGGCAGACAGTAAATAAAATGATTGTGAAACTTGCTTTACATTTGAGCGTGTTTTAGTGTGAAAAACAAACAGAAAAACTCTGTACACAGTTGATTGGTGACTTCAACTGTTGAGTCTTTGATTTCTCCTACATGCTGCATTTTTATTCATGGGAAACAGAATTTCGTTTCCATAATTTTCCCAGCACAGTAATGACACGCTACCGATAACAATCATTACGGTGAAATCCTACGGCCTGTTTTGTATTCATTTGGTACATGTATCAAGAGTTAATAAGAGGCAATACTAGCAGAACAGGGAAAACCAGCCAAAACTCTTGTAAGTACTGCTCAATAGATATGATCAAACATGTTTTTCTTATGAATTGTCCAGGAGAGCAGTTCAGAGAGTGAGGAGGAAGAAAAATCAAAACCAAAGAAGAAAAAGTCTGTTGATGAAAATGAGAATGTCACCACGAAAGGCAAGAGGAAAGAGTCCGAGGACAGTGGGTTTGAGACTCCAAACAAGAAGATGAAAGGAGATTTTACCACTCCAAAAAGTGAACAAAAATGTAAGTTTCTTTTAGAACATGAATAGAATGGGGTTCAAATTAAATCTGAAAACTGCAAAAGTCTGGAAATCTTACAAGTGTCTGGATAAAGTCTGATTTTCTGGGCTTTACTTCGTAGCAAAATTAATTCACACATATTTTCTTATTATTTTTAAGAAAATATGCTAAATACTCGAAAACTATCTAAAATAATTATCAGAAAACTAAAGCATAGGTCAAAATTTCTCTTAAACTTTGGCTTTTGCATGAAAGGGCAACAGTCTGTGGTATTTTTGTCTAAATTGACGACCTAATTTTGAGTCTGGAGTATGAGGAAAGGGTCTGCAGTAACCTGTATGGAGCCTTATATTTGAGAATGCAAATTATTGTTAAGAGAAATATGCAATTGTTTCCTTAGTTTCCTTGTAAACAAGTTGTGAAAATTTAGTTTTTCGTCTTCAATTTGGAACACAGAGGTTTGCTTTGTTGGTAAGATTTCTGACTGCCAACCAGAATGCCCCAGGTTCAATCTCCAGCCTGGTCGCGGGTTGAACTTTCACCACACTATCTGGTCAGAGACATTTCAAAAGCTGTTGGTCTAGTCTCTCAATGTTCTATTGGGAGATTTAATTAAAAGAAACCACACACTTGTCAATAGGAGTACTAGGCTTATGCCGGTGTTGTTTACTGTCACCTCCTCCCCTATGAAGGGCCTGCTATAATTGGGTAAACCTGTAGCAGTGCCTCTCTCCCTTTGGGAAAAAGCGGATTTAAAAAAACTAGAGGCTACAGGTAGCCTTCACTCGCGGCCACGTAACAAACGAGATATTGTAGCAAAATTAGTGCACTGGACCGTATATTCCTTAGTAAAAATCAACTCAGTAACAAGATTGGAGCAATGAGGACGAGAACGTGAATGAGAATGTCACAAAACAATGGACTTAATTACAGAGTACAACAGCTTCTTGTTGGAATACACCCAGCTGGCCACCTTTCCGTCGTCGTCTTTGGAAAACAGAATGTGAAAAGCTCAATTCTGGGGTTTTATAGAGAACGTGAGCGTTGAAGTGTGAATCATTTCAATCCTTGTGTGGCCTAAAGAATGAAGCTTCTAGTTTTCCCATTCACACACCTTCACGTAAAACAAAAAAAAACTATTGAGTTATACAAACAAGAAAAGGGAAAACAGAAAGTTAAAAATTCAGCAGCCATCTTCGTTGACATTCCTGTCCTCGTTGCTTAAGTTCTCTATTGAGAACGAGAAGACCGATTCACACGTGACAGCGCTTTGCGCTCTGATTAGTTGAACGTGGTAGCACTTTGCGTTCTGATTGGCTCTGGCATTTCCTGGCTGAATCAGGGGGAAAAAAAAACAAAAAAAGACATGAATTTAAGACTCACTTGCCTACGGCCGTGAGTAATAAATTGAAATTGAATTGGATGGCTGTGTATTATTTGTTTCTTTACTCTTGAGACCAACCAGGATTTTTTGTGGATAATGAAAGGAGAAAATAAATGCTGATAATTTGGTTGGGGCTGAAATGGTTAATTATTTTACAACACCCTTGGAAACTTGCTTTAAAATGATGAACAGTTTGTTATATCTTTTGAACCAGTTTTGAATATTAAGGTAATAACAGTGTTTGCTTTTCTAGGAGCAAAGAAGTTTTTGATAATGGTTGAGCATTTTTTCAAAACATTCCCGTATCATGATGAGAATTTTGGAGCTATCATGGATTCTTGATCCCCTCCCTATCTCTTCCATTTTTACAGAAGACAGCACTGGAACATGTGTGTGTTTTGTTGTAACTGAATTGAATCAACTTGCAGGTAGCGCGTTTATTGGCAATCTGTCCTTCAACACGGATGAGGCTACTCTCCAAGGATTTTTCGAAGAAAATGGAGTCTCTCCATTGGAAGTGAGAATTCTCACAAATGAGGGCCGATCTAAAGGGTAAGTAATGCATTGGCACTGTGGTCCTCTAAGTTATCTTATATAATAAATGATAATATGAATTTAAAATTTATTACTCTGGCCAGAGGCGCTGAGTTGAGGTTTCGGCTCCATTTTATTTTTTTAAATTTAATTTTTCTTCTTGTTGCGATTGTCCTGCGCATGCGTTTACTTGCATGGTGGCGCAGTGGTTGATACATTGGACCAGCGACCTAATCCAACTTTGATTCAACATGGCACAGGTTCGAATCCTGGAACTTTTTTTCCCTCGCTGAATTATTTTCTCTCCTCTTTCTTTTCTTATTTAATCGGAACAATATCATATTAGCAGTAAACACACTTGCATTTATTTACAGCGTATAATCATATATAAACAATGTGCCGGCCACTTTCTTTTCAAACCCAGCATTCGTTCTACTTCACCTGGTTCGTGTTTCCATACAAAATAATGTACGAATTGTAGTGAACAAGTGAAATGCAGGCAAACGCTCTTTCAGTCTGTTTCAAACTAGCTGCTTAAAGAATTCGACTTGGTCTGAGTTCGACTTTTTATGAAGCCTCTTGTTTAAAAAACCATGACAACATTTGTAGTAATACATAAACACGTTGTGCAAATATATAATTTAAATAAACTATAAAAAATTCTATTCTATTTTGTGCAGATTATTATAATTTAAAAGCTAAAGCTTATAAAGTTGAGATACTTGTGGTTCTTGGCATGCATAAGAAATATCCCACTAAAAATGTTTCACTAAAAGGTGATCACATGTGAGTTTTACATACATTTGTATAGTAATACACATTTATATATAATTATTTTTTGGACATTGATTTTGGGAACATCTCTATATATGTTTTTCTTTCACCCATCCTTCTTTTCTTTGGTTTGCAAAATCTTGGAAATTACATTTATTTATTAATTATTTAATGACAGCTTTTATGGGTTTTGGAAGGGCAGACAAATCATATTTTCAGGCCAACAGGTTTCTTGTCAGTGACTATTTCCATACAAAGTTTTAAAAAGGACTAGGTGCACAAGGCACGCCTGGCATATGGCACTATCCCACAACTCCTTGCGCGCACAGTTGCTTTTCGAAAATGGCGTCCAAATTCCAAAATCAGGACTACTGTCTTTTTCTGCCTGAGTTGCTTTCTGGGATGGTGCCATAAGCCAAATCGAGACGGCGTGCTTTGATTGGCTTACTGAGGTCACGTGAGAAATTGTCGATCGTCTGGTAGGGTATGGTACTCCTTTTAAAAATACCAGCCGATGACATTGTGAAAGTGTTGAAATATTTTCTTAACTAAATTGCTGGCAAATGTTTCTGCAAAAGCCCAAGTTTTGAAGGTTTCTTGTTGCAAGTTGATTTCAGTCATGAACTCTAATCCTACAAAGTTATCTTCTCCTTGCAGTATTGGTTTAAATACATTTATGTTTATTTGTTATGAGAGTAAAGGAATTGATCTTCATTTGGACTTGCTGTGTACCATATATAATAAATCTTTCAAAAGAAGTAAGTATGTTTTGGCTCTTTTCGATGTGTTTTGCTTACAGTTGTGAATTAATACCGGTAATGAAAGTTAGTTTGATCTGACCAAATTAAAATCTTTGAATTATGTTTCAATAACAACTTGTATAAGTTCAATCAGGTTGCCAGTCCGATGGACTATAAACCACTGCACCACCATGCAATTTAACACGTGCAGGACTGTCACGACACGAAAAAAAGCGGAGCCGAAACCTCAACTCAATGCCTCTGGCCTGAGCAATAAGTAAATAAATAAATTAAGTGTTTTATCTTTACTTTTTTAGAAATGTAATTAATAAAAACTAATTGAAACTCCAGATCAAAGTGGTAGAATGATTTCTAGTTTTTTACTGTTCTTGAAAACCAAGCCAACTTTTGGTCCCACTAGATATGGATATGCAGACTTTGGGTCTTCAGAGGAAAGAGAGAAGGCTATTGAACTGAGCGGTGTCGAGGTGGATGGCAGAAACATCCGAATAAATGAAGCAGAAAACCGGCCTAGCAGTGGCGGAAGAGGGGGAAGGAATTTTGGAGGACGGGGCGGAGGAAGGGGAGGCGGCCGAGGTGGTTTTTCATCCCCACACGGTGGCAACCCACCATCGGCTACACTCTTCGTTAAGAATCTGTCATATGGTACGACAAGTGAAAGCCTGACAGATGCATTCCATGGATGTTCAGATGCCCGGGTCATAAATGATAAAGAAACAGGGGAATCAAGAGGGTAATTAAGTTGTTTTAACAGTTTAAGTGTTACAGTAACAGTAACAGTAGCAGTAGTAATAACCATTGGCAGAACAGTAGCAAGATTAACAGTAATAGTAATGGTAATTATACTGTAATATTAATTTTAGTAACAGGCTGTAGTTGTTTCAAGTTTATTAATTTGCCATGTCGTTATTACAATGTTTTACTAACATGTATTTTATGAACAAATGGTAAGAGGGACATACCAAACCACAAGGCTTCCCTTGCCTATTTATTCAGCTGAAAGAAACGACAGAGCGCCCTACTTTACATCTAATTAATATTCATGACTTCGGCAGTACTACCAAGATTTATCATTGATTGTACCGTATTTACATTACCTAGTAATTACAATGTGCACTTTTTCTCAAACATTTGACCATTGAAATCGTGATGCGCAGTATACACTAAACCTTTTGTTTTAATAGCAAGTAATTGGCATAACAACACAAAAATACAAGTCAAACAATCCCTATCTTACTAAACATGGAGAATAACTCGAAACAAAAAAATTTGCCTAGCTTCATACATAATTTCAGTCCACATCCGTCTCGTTCAACCAGAGTTTTGCGGGTTTACGGTTGCGATCGAAAACCTGTTGCATTTTCTCAAGTATATATTTTGATGACAAAACTATTTACACGAAGAATTTTCCATTTTGGCTTTGCAAAGGTTCGATCCACTCTTTTATCTTCTGGTTTTTTGCACAAATACAGCAAGATTTTGAACGAGAAAAGATCGTGCAAACATTTCACACCATCTTGAATCTTGTCACATGGCAGGCGAGTCGAGTTCGTTCCAGGCCTCTTCGTCCATAAAATATTACAGGCACATGAAAATGGATCGTGTTCCTGACATTTTCGACATTTTTACTACAATTTTCATTATATTCTAACACTGAGGCTCTGAAAACGACAGGGCGCTGCACTGTTATTAGAATATAGTCGCTCACAGCTGGTTTTTAGTCATATCAAAATAAATAGCAATGGAAATAGAAATAATTAGTAGTAGAATCTTTTCAAAGCAAAGGACCACATACTTTAACATGATATAAACTTGCCAGTCTACTAGCTTGGTTAGATCTTTTTATTTTGTAAATGCATTTGACAGATGCAACTCTTGTAGTAGTTGTTGTGCCAGTCGTAGTCAAACTGGAGCTATTTTTCGAGAGTTTTATTGAAACAATTATTAAATTTGATTTGTACTCTTTCAGGTTTGGATATGTCGAGTTCGAGAGTGTTGAATCTGCCAAGGCAGCCTTAAAGAAAATGACTGGGAGTGAGATCGATGGCAGGACAGTTCGGCTTGATTTTGCTCAGCCAAGAACACCAGGCAGCGGTGACAGAGGCCAGGGGGGTAGAGGAGGGTTTGGAGGGAGAGGAGGAAGAGGTGGTTTTGGAGGCAGGGGTGGAGGTCGAGGAGGGGGCAGAGGTAAGAATGATTTTGATCCCGGACTAATATTAGGTTGTTATACAATCAAACTTAATCCTGTCAAAGATGATTTAAGTCTAATGCAACTTGACAAACCTTCACGTCTTAGATGAGATGACATAGATTGAAGAGATATGACTCAGACTGTGTTTGCTCAGTGGGTAAACCTGGTTCACACTTGTGAGCTAAGCATAAGAAATTTAAGAACTAAAGAAAAAGACGAAGGAACTCTGATGTGAGCTTGTTTCATCTAATCGCACACTTGGTATTCTTTTGTTTTGTCCCTTTTTATTATTAGTTTTTATGATTGTGGTTGTTTTGCAATTGTGAGCCAGGTTTAGATTCTGACTCCTAAACCAAGGTCTCTGGTACTGACGTATTATTTTAGGATCCTCTTCTGCTTCACCATCCTTATTAACATTAACCGTAGGTACAAGTTGAAATGATATCTCGGGGGGGAGGAGTAACAGAACCCCACACGTTTCTCAAAAGCAGTAGTATGGTGAGGGCCACATATATTAATGGTATGTAAAGAATGTGTTACCCTTGAAAAATAAAGTTTGTTATACTTTAATTTTTGTGGTTGTAGTAGTCCCTTGTATAAAAGTTAATACGAGATATGACGAAGCCTGAGGCTTAATTGGCTTACAAAAGTAAAAGCTGGGACTAAATATAAGGAATGATACATTGTGGTTACATTAGCGGTTAATAATATTAATCGTTAACTGTTAACTGATGTTGATAATAAAATGATTGAAATGAGTCTCGTAAGACTTTTACAAACTATTTGTTCAAACTATTTTTTTAGACACTAATTAAGACTTGAGATGATCAACAACTGATCGTCAGTCGGATACCTGAAATTTGTGTGCTTCCCACTATAAATTTCACTTCGGCCCATAAATTTTGGCAAAACATTTAGGGTGGAGGCGCTCGTGGCTGCAGCAACAAAATAATGCTTGTATTAAAAGGAAGTAAATAATAACAAGGCGAATAGAAACTATAAAAAAAGAATAAAATAAAGCAAAAGCTGTAGTTGTGAAATGTTTGCACGCCTAAATTTGTACCATTTTTCCTCCAGGTGGCCGAGGAGGAGGCAGATCGCCTGCAGCCGCCTCAAAGAAAGGAACGATCCAGGAGTACAAAGGGTCGAAGGTTACATTTGACTGAATCGTAGCACGTCACTAAACTGAACTCTGTCTAGGGTCTTACAGAATGAAGATACTTGAACTGTTCAACGTCTTCCTTGCAGCGCTTTTAGACCACTGACCGCGGTGCTACTATACCTACTTCAAATCATATCAGTACAACAAGTGAATTACAGACGAGATATCGATGTACATCTGTATATATATCTGGTTTTAGAAATGTTTTTGGAACAGATCGACGAAATGTTTTAGTTTTAAGAGGATAGCAACTTTCATAGTTGAAAGTTCTGCAAGAACTAAGAACAGATAACGTAAATTAATTTCATGATAAAACAACTTGGTAATTTTGTTTGTCAAATCATTCACTGAAAATTTACACAAAAGCTTTACTAGTCGACATTCGTACAGTTTGTAATTGGTGACTGTTTGCTCGTCAGTCGCTGACGCAAGATGTTTAACAGAAGTGAGATAGACTTATTTTGTTTAATTTGCAATTTAATTCGACTTTCATTTCGGATTGATGTGAGCCGAAATTTTATTCTATACTCCCATTTAATGACCGATGTAATAGTTGTGCCAAATTGAGTTGATTAACTAATTTATAAAAGCATTTTATTTTGTATTAAAGTTAGTTTTCGGTATTGTCATGTGCTCTTAAGTCCCTTGAGATTAGTTGAGAAAGGATTATCACATCAATTTTGGTGCATCTGTTCTAGTTGGCGTGGTTTGCTCGGGTTCATACAAGAGTATTTAATTTGTTTTATACTGTATGCAACCAATATTGTAACAAATGACACGTGATGCCTTCGTTGCAGTCCGTTTTAGGTTAGGTAGGAGAACAAGTCGTTCAAACTGGGGAGGTTTTCCTTCTGTCTGTCTTGGTTGAGCGACACATCTTTAGCAATATCTAGAGCGTGCTTTAGGATCAGTACTCCGCACGAAATCGTGAGAGCTAGATAGCTTCCAACATTTATTACAAGTCGTGTATAAAAAAGCCTGTTGCGACAATAAAACAGTTTTGAAGATGTATGGTTCGTTGTTGCATTGCCTTGAAAGCTGGCTCTTTAGTGCAGGGTCGCATCACAGGGAGCGAGCTTAACTTTCTGGCCATCTGTGCCCCTGAAAAATTTTGCAAAAGTTTAGAGGGGGGATAACCAGAAAGGTTTGGCCGCTCAGAAATAATTAACAGATACAATGACATAAATGTGATAAAGTGCTCTACAAATACCCTAAGTAGTTCCTTCAGGGCCCAGTTGATCGAAAGTCGGTTAGCACCAACCCAAGGTTGAAACCTGAACCCGCAATTAGGATTCCCTCCTTTAAGATTGATTTGGGCTGTCAATTCGGGTTTACGTGATTGGGTTTCCTCGGAGTGTTCTTCAATAATAATTTGGAAAGATCGGACATGTTTCTCGATGAGGAATTATATTTAAAGTTTGGCCTAACCGTGGGTTAAAGTAAACCCTCTTTCGAACAACCGGGCCCTTATTCTTAAATAGTGTTCCCTAACAATAGCTTTCGCTAATATTCTAGCCCTAAATGATAGCACAAGAAAGGAAATGGGCACACGCGAAGAAAAAAAAATCTCGGACCTCGGTGGGAATCGAACCCACGACCTCCGGAACAGATCACCTTTGCTCTACCAAACTGAGCTACAAGGCAAGATGGGACCTGGTTGTGGGTAATTAAGATGGTAATGAAGCGGCAAATGAACACGTAAGTGAGGGGGTAACTAGTAAGGTTTGGCAAGATAGCCATTAGAGATTTGTACAGCACTTCAACTTACCACATCTATGTAACGTAATATATCTTGTTTATTAATGCTGAGCAGCAGTAATCTGGTAGCATGTGCTACTACACTTCTGTTAGGGTTCCCGTCCAAACCTTTCTGTTACGGTAACGGCTTCTGTCCACGCGTATCGCGATGACAACGATACTTTGAAAACGCTTCGTGTGGAGGGGTGCATGCTTGGAAACCCAGGGGCGGTCCTTTTGGGCTGGCGAATAATCTGGGTCGAACTGGGATTTTCTTAGTTCACACGGCTGTACTTCGAAGTGACGGGCAATGGAGTCAAATTCGGCCTGTACGCTTAAATGCCAGTTATTACCAAGCATCGGTTCACTCTGATTATGGGCTAACGATCGGAACCTTAATTTCTTACCATTGTAGTTAGGCATGACAGTTTCAAAGTAAAATGTTTTAATATGTAACTTGCGTAAGTCTGACCAAAGGTAAAGTTGTTAAGGTCGATCGAGGGCAGGATCAATTTCCCAGGTGAATTCCTTGATTTCTACTGGTTTTGAGATAATAGCTGTCCAAGGTCGTGAAAATGTCTCCTTTCAAGGGGAAATGAAAGTAAAACTCGATGACTTCCATTAAAACGCAAGAAACAGTGAACTACAATGACTTGCATTGTCTCTAAAACAAAGGCAATTATATATGGCCGGGATTAAATATGATCGTTTCCCGGATTTTTGCCCCCAGTGGAATGCCAAGCTTTAAGGAACAGCCGTTTATGATGTGCATATTCAGTTATGATCTTAGCGTTCTTAAAGTTAAAATCCACGGTGTCGTCATGTCCGTGGTCGTGTTGTGCTATTTTTGAGTGTTCGCTGAAATTTTAGGTCGCTCCAACTTTGTTTTCTAAGCTCTATCGGTTTGACCATAGTAGACCCAAGCGCAGTTGTCCCACTTAATCTCCCGTTTTGTCCTGTCTTTT